>JABXJD010000105.1:0-50000 GCA_013375575.1 Percina caprodes | reverse complement strand
GCCATCAGCTGGCTGCGGTCATTCAACCCCAGCCTTTGCTCTTCACCTCTGGCACATCAGAAGTGCAACGTCTAAGCTGTCTTATGACTCTGCAAAACCATCTGGGGTCTCAAGGAGAAGTCCTTTTAAACTTGGCAGTCATCCACAACCACCGTCATTGTAACCTGCCTAAACAGAGACTTTTACTTATATTGCTGCTATTCATTTCTGGGAATGTCCCCCCAAATCCAGGCCCAGAGCAAAATATGTCATATGACACCCCTGAAAGCTTTAAATGCAGAGAGGGCCTGGGATTTGGTCATTTGAATGTTTGTAGTCTGGTTGGTAAAATAGATATGGTTCGTATCTGGGCACTTTCAGCCAATGCCAATGTTTTAAGTGAAACTTGGCTCAACAAATCTATTCCTGATAAGGATGTGTCTGTAGGTGGGCACAACTTATTCAGAACAGACCGACCTAAAAAGGGTGGAGGTGTTGCAATATATGTGAAAAAGGCATTTCTTGTGAATGTAATTGTCTCAAAGTCAATAAGCAGACAGTATGATAGTAGCACTCTTTCTTCTCTGAGGGAGTTTTTAACAAGTCTTAATTATAATGAAATTGTCTTTTTAGGAGATTTTAATTGGAACTGGCTTTGCCAATGTCTGATCATTTGAAATCATTTTGTGATTCTTTTAATCTCTTTCAGATTGTGAATAGCCCCACCAGACCAAACCTAAAACATCCAGAAAAATCATCCTTAATTGATCTTATTCTTACAAATGCCCCTCACAAATACACCTGTGCCTCTGTTTTTACAAACTATATAAGCGATCATTGTCTTATAGCATCTGTAAGGAACACCAAAATTCCTAAAACAAGTAATAAAAAAATAATCTTTAAGAGGGCAATGAAGCAGTTCTCAGTGCAAGGCTTTTTACATGATCTGTATGATTTTGATTGGGGAAGAATTAGTCTTATTGGTGAAAATGCTTGGACATTTTTTTATGATGGTTTCACAGGCCTGGTAAATAAGCATGCCCCCCTCAAAAGACATAGAGTGAAAGGGCAAAATAATGTTTGGTTTAGCAATGAATTGTCTGACCTTCTTCTGGAGCAAAATCAAGCCTGGGCTCAAGCTAGAAAGTCAAAGCTGGAGTCTGACTGGCTGAAATTTTGGCGTTTATGTAATTTATGTACTGTAAAAATCCGTACTGCCAAATCCGCCTATTTCCTATCTGAAATATCAAAAAATTTAAATAACCCTCTCAAGTTCTGGAAAACAATCAAATTATTAACTGAAACAAAAACATACAGAAGTACCATCTTGTATTGTTGTTGATAAAATTCTCAATAGTTTCAATAATGCTTTTGTAACCCACCCTAAATCTGATGGGTTTTCTTTAAAAAAAAAAAAAAACTTAAGTAGGGATTATGTGATAGTGTGATCAATAATTGCACAAAGTACACAAAAACACAGTATGAGTTTCCTATGTTCAACTTATTAATCAGACACCAATAGTTCAGGTTACGCCACTTTGTGTTAATTGAGTAATTTTAATTTTCAACACTTTTCAGCAGTGGTAAACATTTTGCGGTTGTGCCCACTAGGTGGCCGCTGCGCAGCGCTGCTGTTCTTTTCTGAACCTGTTGCAGAGGGACAGCGAATGCAAACTGAGCTCAAACAGGTACAGAGCAGGCACGGCGCCAGGATTCCAGTTTTGGATGGGCCAGACCAATTGTGGGTGGGCCTTAAATTAAAACCTGATATCAAATCCCTGTTTAACCTAATACAAATTACTAATATACTGTTATATTATCTGTGCTAACAACATAATAGAGATTTCAATAGCTTGATGCTCTTTAAATATGTTGTAAAAAACAATTGTACAAACGTTTTGTTTAGGACGGCCCTGTCGGCGCTCGCTCTCCTTGGTTCTGACCAAAGAAGAGCGCTGTGGCATTACGCACCGTACCTGGCTGCGCTATACCGCAACGCTCTATAGACCTCAGACTGTCACAATGGTCAGGCATTTAATATTTCCCAAAACATAATTTAGTTCTGCTCGTATAACAGGAGGCCGAATATTTCACAATTCTGTTTAATTGTTTTTAAGTTTTCAACAATACAGATCAACAACACAGGCCGACAGTTTCATTCAATACACCGGCACAGAACTTGGTCATTGACGTCATCTGTCGTGTAAAACAAGACTCAAGTTATTTCCGAAAGAGACAAACTGTTACTTTAGTGTGATTCATGTTATAAACATATTTAACAAAAGGAAATAAATCACATTAAGAACAGACATAGCGTCCATAACAAGAAAAACCCAGGAGGGAAAAAGAACAACAGTAACAAGCTGATATAGAAATAGAAATGCGCCTGTAGATTTGTAACGGGTTATGAATCGATTATTTTGTATATCTCAATACAGACAGAGTAGCCTTCACATTCCTTACTGTTTTCCCTCGTGATACACAATTAAACTCGCTAAAATAGGCCTAGAATAAGCGAACGACTCATTTCCTCTTTTTCTCTCTGCTATGTTACTAACTTTCAACATGTAGCCTACAAATACAAACAAACTCTGTCTGCCATCTGTGTTGTTGAGTTGATGGATGACAGAGCCACGCTCAGACATTGACAGCCTGTAATTATTAAATTTATCCAGTGCAAACCTGTGCGATTTGCTATTTTGGTGCTTTAAACAAGCGTGGTTGAGGTGCTTCCAGTCCCGGTATCCAATCTGGCTGAACTTCTCCTCCCTGCCCCGCTCACCAAAGTGCCTGCACATCTTACAGAATACTGCATCCTTCCTAATGCTGTACTCAAGGAAACTGTATCTGCTGTACCAGTTTGTGGAGAAACTCCTTTCTTTGTCACCTATCACTGTGACCGGATACTTAAGCACTGGTTGAGTTGCGGGCTGATCCACGGAAGACAAATCCACAGGACTATCTTCCACTCGCGAGGCACCAGCAACGGCGGTGGTCGCGCTTGCCGCGCTGACCGCGCTTGCCGCGTTGTCCATGCTAGCCGCGCTAGCATCCTGGGGGGGCAGAGACGAAGATGTGACAGACGTTGTGGATCTCAACTCTCCATCATCTCCTGGTTGCCGTGATGACTCGAAACCGTTCGTTTACGTTTCAGGTACCTAAACAATGACTGCTGCGACATTGTCTTTAACTGGAAATCACACTTTTCAGATCAACTGAGCTTAGCATACCCGCTATACTGACCAGCTCACCGTCTCAGCGTCTGCTGAACTTGCGCAGAAACATCAAAATAGACAACTTTTTAAAATTAAGTTAAAAACTATTTAAGATTTAGACTATTTTAGCACACATTATGAGATATTTTGCCATTTTTTAATAATTATTTATAATTAAAATATATTATTATTTTTTTTTTAATGATTTTTTTTTGGGTGGGCCTGATGAAAAGTGGGTGGGCCTAGGCCCGTCAGGCCCACCCATGACGCCGTGCCTGGTACAGAGTTGTGCACAACTAAATTAAAGGGACTATTGCTGCAGCAAAATTTAAAAAAAAATTTTGGCCAGAACATATGTTGTTATTATTACCTGACATTTTGGTTAGTAAGTAGGAGTGTCACATTCATTGTTGGGCATTTCAAATAATAATTTTTTTTAAAAAGAGTTACAGTGCAATGTGTTTTCATTTCTCTGTGTGAAGTCAATACTCATCTACAGCCAAAGACTAATTAGTTATTAAGTGTCATTACATTTGATATCTATTTTATCTTTATACTTCGAACCAGGACATTGCTAAAAATATTCAAGTAGTGATCCCAGACCTTGAGGTGAATTTTTTTTGCAGGTAATGTTGGAGGCTGATCAGAACCTGGTTACAAACACATGTAAAGTTACCATCTGTTTGTACACAGTAGACATATCTACTGCTGTATTTACTGTCTGAGGCAAGTCCTTTAAAACCTGTTCTTGATTTGCCTTTTCCCACATCCTCTGAACGCTTCGCTAACTAAATGACTTAAAGTTGGCCAGTAATTGTTGCTTTTTCATCTTTGTTGTGATTGCTGTGTGCCTTCAATATTATACATGTGGATATTATGAAAGAAACTGCCAAGCAAACCCCTGCAACACTTTAGCAGGTTCCATGGTGTAATGGTTAGCACTCTGGACTCTGAATCCAACAATCTGAGTTCAAATCTCAGTGGAACCTGGTTTTAAGACACAGCACAGGTGAAAACAATCAACTTTCCACATCTAGTTTAAAGTAGGCTTACAGGTCTAATGTCCTTGGCCATTTAGACTGAAAACAACAACAATTTATAATCGTTGGTGTTATATTTTTTACTTTAACAGGGTTCTGTTAACACTAGTCAATGCTATCAGTTTGTGTTTTGATAAATTAACATTAGCTAACGTTAGAGCGACTAGCTTAGATGTGTAGTAAATTAACTTGATTGTAACAGATGTTAAGCTAACGTTATAGCTAGCTCTCAAGTTAAATGCATGGTGAATTCAGTGTTAGTCTTGTTAGACTTATGTGTTAGTTTGTAGGCATTTAATAAACAGGTTGACTAATGTTAATTGACAGTTTAATCGTAGCTTCACCTTCCTGCTGCCTGGGCTTGTAGACTAGCGTTAGCTAGCCCACTTTACTCCTAACTTACTGTAAGCATGTTTTCTAATCTTGTCAATGTGTTAACATGAAGACAAAATGTGAAATCATGTTGGTAAAGGTGCTGAATGTGCCCTAACAGCAATCATTTAGCTATGATTCTACATAACGGAGCCCTAGGTAGGTGCGTGCCTGAGTTACCGTTAGCCTACCGTTAGCCTAATCCAAACACAACACGGAGTGGCAGACACAGCGTGCAGCTTCAGGCTAAGAGCAGATTTAAAAAGCAATAAAAGCAAAAATAATCATCTGATTGTGCTTCATGAGGAAAACAATAAATAAAAGTTGTGGGTTTGTGTAAGCAAACCTTGATATTGTGGGTGTTTAATATTAATGTTTAAGTTATACTCCGGTCCTTCCCTTTACCGTTTTCATATACGGGCATATAACATATACCTACAGTCTCAGTCTTTGGATGGTATAGGTAGCGTATCTCTACCGTGACGGCCGACATGAGACGCAGTTACCGACAATTTTGACCATGAATATTTCACATTGAACATTAACGATTGGGTGGTCATTTAAAAACAGGGCCTTGCCAGTACAGATATAAACAGCAGAGTCAGCAAGGAGTCTACCAAAATGTCTCTTATGACATCTGATAGAACTCCAAGTCATCACATTAGTTGCCTTCCAGCTATGTAACCACTCGGCCACACTACCTGCACGTAACATCTCTCCACTTAGTGACAGACACAACTTTCGCATGGCAAAAGCCAATACTTTATTAAAAAAATGTTATCACTCTGTCATTTTTTCTCTGGCATTGTTGATTTTAGAATATTGTAACCAGCATTAAGTGAGTAGGTTCTCATCACACAGAAGACTGGGGTTTGATTTCCCAATGGGGAGACTTTCATCAGTTTCTGTAGTGTAGTGGTTATCATGTTCGCCTAACTCGCAAAAGGTCCCCCGTTCAACATTTCTTTGTTTGTGTTGACTTAGCACAATCAATCCCATCCAGAACCGTGCCATAGCTGCAGTCTTAGTTTCTACGTTAGGTTCATAAATGAGGGCCATTAGCTCTAAGGATGTGCTTCAATACTGAAGTGAGTGCAATTTGTTGACCTCTTCATAAGCTAAAGCCTTTTTCCAAGCTAAAAGAAAACAAGGCGCTCTTCTGCAAACGCACAGCTGTGCTGCAGCATTCTGGATCAGCTGAAGAGTCTTTATGGACTTCCTCGAGCAGCCTGGTAATAAAGAATTGCAGTAATCCGGCTTAGAAATAACAAATGCATGGACTAGTTTTTCTGCATCATTTTTAGACAGGATAGTCCTGAATGTGATGACTACTGCATTGTCTGGAAACCTGTGACCTAAATGCTGGAATAGCGCCACCTATCAATCGATGTGCCAAACATTCCAAATGTGAATTCCTCGTTAGTATAGTGGACAGTATCTCCGCCTGTCATGCGGAAAACCGGGTTCGATTCCCGACGTGGAGATTTTTCTACCAGCTGCTAACCAAAGCCGTTGAACGTGTTGGAGGGAAAAGTGGGCCTCGCTCAGGCTGTGTTCAACAGGAGGAGGAGGGAGGAGAACCTAAATATTCCCATTTAGGGTAAATGGGAATATTGTCAAGCGATGGAAAGAGCACAACTCCTGGACATGAACAACACATCACAAGGTGCAGCAGGAGGTGGGAGAGTGCTGGGAGAAGGACTTTCGGTCGGCACCAAGGTGTTTCTGGAAAGCAGTTTGCCATCTCTGGAGGGGCAAGCAGGGAACCATACAAGCTGTGTACAGTAAGGATGGGACGCTGTTGACCTCAACTCCACAGTGGCAAATCCCCAGGGATTTATGAAATCTGTCCAGAAATGCTGAAAGTTCTGGGTGAGGAGGGGCTGTCTTGGTTGACACGCCTCTTCAACATTGCGTGTCTCCCTTGTAAAGTCTACTGCAAAGTGCTGGAAAGGAGGGTTTCACCAATCATTTAACCTTAGGTTAACGAGGAACAATCTCAGCAAGGTGAATGATGGATGATTTTAGTTACTTCACCAAGTGATGCTGCTCCAAGACATCACAAATATGTGTTAACAGTAGGGATGAGCCGGATACTCGGCTGAAACGAGTATCCGGTACTGATAAAGCAGTTTTGCCAAGTACAAGTATTATACGAGTAATGCGAGTCAATATCTGTACTCGGATTGAATAAAATTCCTGACAATTCCTTTACTAACCGGGTTAGGCCCCTAGGGGATAGCAGGTCCTTCCAAGGCCAGAGTCAAGGATCAATCCAAATTGACTGCTGAGATCAGAGTTTTCAGTTTTTGGACATACTTTACATTATCACTTTTAATCATCAGTGTGCACCTGATTCAAATCCGGACCTTAAAATCTGATCACGCTCTACTGGGTCTTCTGTTTGACCCGTCCAACACCCCAACCAACCTCCCTTTGCGGATTTTTGGCCTTTCATACTACTCGCTAACGTAGTCGCTCCTAATGCTACGTCATCTTCTCATTGACATCACTTTGGCATTGTTTTCCGTGGTGGCCACACAGAATTTTTGCTATATAAAGGAGACCTACGGCGGCCCAGAGGGGGCGGGGCGATTTACAGAATGTGAATAAAACGTGTTTTAAAAATGCTTTTTAGAAATATGTTATATTTATTAAATTAGGTATTTAATGAGTTCATTTAAACAGAACATCTAACCTTTACCTGTGTCTTTTTAATATTATATAAATAAAACTTTCTTTCTTTTAACAGTCACAACGAGCTTTACACAAAACAGAAATAGAAGAGAACTATAGAACTATGGAAGGATAGAAGAGAACTATAGAAGTATAGAAGGATATAAGAGAACTATTTAACTACAGAAGGATAGAAGAGAACTAGAGATGTTTAAGCCTCTACACCAGGAGGAGGGGTGTAACTATGTACATTTACTAGTAAAGTACACATTCAAGGTATCCTACTTGAACTTTGAGTATACTAGCTCTGCAACTTACTAAAACTGCCACAAAAACTGCCTGAAACACCAGAGCAGGGGAATGAGAGGAGGAAATACCAGAGCAGGGAAATGAGAGGAGGAAACACCAGAGCAGGGGAAATGAGATGAGGAAACACCAGAGCAGGGGAAATGAGAGGAGGAAACACCAGAGCAGGGGAATGAGAGGAGGAAACACCAGAGCAGGGAAATGAGATGAGGAAACACCAGAGCAGGGGAAATGAGAGGAGGAAATACCAGAGCAGGGAAATGAGATGAGGAAACACCAGAGCAGGGGAATGAGAGGAGGAAACACCAGAGCAGGGGAATGAGAGGAGGAAACACCAGAGCAGGGAAAATGAGATGAGGAAACACCAGAGCAGGGGAAATGAGAGGAGGAAACACCAGAGTAGGGGAATGAGGGAAACACCAGAGCAGGGGAATGAGGAGGAAACACCAGAGCAGGGGGAATGAGAGGAGGAAACACCAGAGCAGGGAAATGAGATGAGGAAACACCAGAGCAGGGGGAATGAGGGGGAACACCAGAGCAGGGGAATGAGAGGAGGAAACACCAGAGCAGGGAAATGAGATGAGGAAATACCAGAGCAGGGGAATGAGGGGGAAACACCAGAGCAGGGGAATGAGGAGGAAACACCAGAGCAGGGAAATGAGATGAGGAAACACCAGAGCAGGGGGAATGAGGGGGAAACACCAGAGCAGGGGGAATGAGGAGGAAACACCAGAGCAGGGGGAATGAGAGGAGGAAACACCAGAGCAGGGGAAATGAGATGAGGAAACACCAGAGCAGGGGAATGAGGGGGACACCAGAGCAGGGGAATGAGAGGAGGAAACACCAGAGCAGGGGAAATGAGATGAGGAAATACCAGAGCAGGGGAATGAGGGGGAAACACCAGAGCAGGGGGAATGAGAGGGGAAAAACAGTAATGATGGTTTAGCATGCCATGAGGGGCCGTATAAGACATGATTTATTCTGGTACTCTCACATACATACCTTCTCCTTTCACATACATATATTTACACCTTCATGCACATATATTCTTTACTCTTACATACTGTCCATACATTCTATTTATTACATATACCTATTTTCATTCTCACAGAAGTGAGAGAGTTAGAAGTTTTAAACTTTAACCTATCGTTCTAGAACTGCAACTTAACATTCTAGAACTGTAAGAAAAATTTAAGACCACAACTAAACCTTCAAGAAGTGCCCGGCTAGCTCAGTCGGTAGAGCATGAGACTCTTAATCTCAGGGTCGTGGGTTCGACCCCCACGTTGGGCGGTGTCTTTGAGAGAGTGGCTGTGGTTCATTGGATGGGATTGGCTGTCAGTCACAAGATTGGCAGTTCCATCCCAGTGTAACAATCCCTGTAATTTCCCAGACTAAAATGTTCCAGCATTATACGATCATGTTCAGCGCTTACGTAATGTTCCTCAGATCAATCCAAAGTCTGGTGACAATACATGTTCAAATTCTAAAACTTCAACCTACTGTTCTAGAATTGCAACTTTAAAACAACAACATTGTAACATTATGATATTGTTATTGAACAAACCTTCTTGAAAAAGTGTAACGTTACTTTTTAAAGACTGGTACACATACCACAATTGAGACAACAGTGGCTTAAAGTGTTCAGGCTTGCCAAAGTGCACAACTCATCATGGCTGCAAGCAGAAACTGCAATTTACTTATTGCCACTATGTTCTATAACATGGAAATATCACTGAATACAAGAAACCCAAAAACCTGGGTAAAACATGTAATGTTAATGTTGTATATGGCTTCAAAACCTGTAAATGCAACTGTGGTGGCTGGAAATCAAACCTGGGCAAAATGCTTGCACTGCTAATGGTATAAATCATAGTGGAAAAGTAACACACCTGTTGCCTTTCTGCTGGACAATACAACGTTCACTGCAAATCTGGTAACACAGACTGAAAATAAATGCTAAGAAATACATTGATGGAGACTGGTGGCTTCCAGTACGTATGAGATAACACAGTATTGTTTGTGAAGGTAGATTTGCAATTTGGTATACTGTAATGTGTTATTGGTTTGCTACGACTCCTAAAGCATGCCTCTCGTTGTCGGCAGGATTCAAACCTGGCGCAGAGACCCCAATGGATTTCTAGTCCATCGCCTTAACCACTCGGCCACGACAACATGAAAAGCAGTGCTATCCCTGTTTGCACAGATGTTCATAAACTTTTCAATTAGTTAGTAGAAGTGGAGGAAAAAACTTCCTTTTAAGAGGCAGGAACCTCGAGCAGAACCATGGCTCAGGGTGGGGGGTCATCTGCCTCGACCGGTTGGGGTGAGAGAAAGAGAGACAGATAAAAACACAAACAGAGAAGAGACAGAAAGAGACAGAGAGAGAGAGAGTCATGGAGAACTGCACTAGAGGATGTCGAGCAGGAACATGGAGGCAGCAGGTGTCTCCAACCACAGATCCAGACTCCACAGCTCCAGAGCCAGAAACACCTGCAGGAAGAGATAGGAGGAGAGAGGAGAGGGGCGAGAGAGCACAAGACTCCAGGAAAGGGAAGAAGTCGAGTTAGTAACATGCAGTAATGGGATGAGCTTGCATATAGATGATGAGGTGAGAGGTGCTTAGTGCATCATGGGAAGTCCCCCGGCTTGATGCATTTCCTTGATGAAAAATTGCTGAAAACCTCATTTATGTGTCTCGTTGGTCTAGGGGTATGATTCTCGCTTCAGGTGCGAGAGGTCCAGGGTTCAATTCCCGGACGAGCCCAAAGAACAAAACATTGATACATTTAAATTAAAGGGTTTCATGTCCATCTTAGTATCAGGTTCTCCTTGATGATGGAAAGTAGTCATATGTGTGCATGTAGAATAAAGGCGATTATACACTTTCTAATTGTTACTTTTCTACTTTGTTCACAGCAGTCAATTTGTGATTGATCCTTGACTCTGGGCTTGGAAGAACCTGGGATCCCCTAACAAGATTAGTAGGAAGCGAACGTGTAGTGGAGCAGCAAATGAGCAGGACATGCCTCTCGTGGCTTGTTGATCTAGGGCAGCCTGGTCTCATCACAAACTGTTAACACCGCATGGGGATCTCTGGCACGGCCCTAGAATGATTTTCATCCTACCTGTCAAATAGGAAGTTTTGCGTGTCTGTAAATAACTATGTCTCCTCGTTCTGTTCAGTTAAATATGGTGTGCCTCAGGGGTCGGTCTTAGGACCCATTTTGTTTTCCTTATATCTGCTTCCCCTTGGACATATTATCCATAAACATGGCATTTCTTTTCATATTTATGCTGATGACACACAAATATACTTGCCCGTTAGATCCACAGACCCTGGAATGCTGAGTTCACTTAACAACTGCCTTTGTGAAGTTAAAAAATGGATGTGAAATAATTTCCTCCAGCTGAACTCAGACAAAACAGAAATCCTGGTCATCGGGTCTCAGCGGATGGCAAATCAAATACAGCCATCTGCCGGTTTGCTAGTAAATCATATTAAGCCTGTGGCAAAGAACCTTGGTGTTGGTTTGATAGTAATTAAAATTTTGAGCAGCACACCACAAAGCTTGTTCAATCATGTTTTTATCAACTTAGAAATATAGCTAAAATTCGATCAATGTTAACTTTTAAGGACACCGAGACCATTTTACACGCCTTCATCTCATCTCGCCTGGATTATTGCAACAGCCTTTTCACCTGTTTAACCCAAAAATCTATTGATCGACTCCAGACTGTCCAGAACTCAGCTGCCAGGCTTTTAACCAGAACAAAGAAATATGACCACATTACTCCTATTTTAGCTTCATTACACTGGCTCCCAGTATGTTTTAGAATTGACTTTAAAATTCTATTGACCACTTTTAAAGCTCTTCATGGCCTCTCGCCGTGTTATATTTCTGACCTTTTAGTCCCATATACACCAGCACGCACCTTGAGATCCTCGGGCAGAGGTCTGCTATCTGGTCCAGAGTCTCGACTGAAAACCAAAGGGGGTCAGGGCCCCGAGGCTCTGGAACAGCCTGCCCGAGGAAGTCAGATCAGCTGAGTCAGTGAACTCTTTTAAGTCCCTTCTTAGAACATACTTTTATAGGAGAGCCTTTCCCGATCTTATTTGACTTTATTTTATCACTTTTATTTGATTGCATTTTAGGAAGGGGGGGGGGGGTATGTGGGACAGGGAACACTCAACCATTTTTAATAAGGAACATTATTTTTTCTACATTTTTGGGCTGAGCCTGTTTCTTTTTTTGCTCACAACCTCTCCACATTTAGAGAAAGTTCATTCAGAGGGAACGGATGATGCCGGCGAGCATAAAAACAGTTATGCCAGTTGCCGTGGCAGCAGCTGACTAGTCTCCGTGTGGCGGTGGCGCTGCCAACCAATCAGCTGATCCATTCAGAGGATGAAGCAGTTGCTGCTTCAGACGTCATGTGTCATGTGATTTCCCCGTACCAAAGCAACCTTCGGAGCAGTGGTTCAAATGGAATTGTAGTTAATGGTTTGAAGCTCGTATCGAAGCTTCAGTGTCAGACTGCCATCACTAGGTGCTGGTCTTTGAGATAGTAGACCTCTTTCAAGTAACCTCATCCACCATGGACAAGATCAATATTGGTAATAATTATAGTTAATTAGAAAGCTTAGCATGTTTTTATTTTTACTTTATTAGTTTTCCATATATCTGCTACTACCACTCTGATCATATTCCCTTCCTCAATGCTCCATGAAGAAGCAAAGAACGATCATCAATGACAGAGAGGATATGAAGAGAATCATTACTCTCTGTCAGCTTCACGCTCAGAAAGGAATATCACGACTCATCATCGTGGTCAGCGAGATCAAACACTTTAGAAACACATTTCTCAAGTCAGAAACTATAGAAATGATCCCTGAAAGTATAGTCTTGGTTAGACTGAGGGTGAAAACTGCATCTCATCCACTGCAGGGTGATTGTCACTCAGGGTTCAGAGGTCCAGAAGCTAATGGTTACGTGCTCCAGATGACTCTGAGGTGAGAACATCTATTTAGATCTTTAAGAAGACCGATATGTAGATTGAATTAGATTTTCAGTCACTGTTGTCTCAATACTTCAGTGTCAGCCTACTTATTCTCTACAATAAATGCTCCAGTCATTTCTTTGCATTAATACTGGTTCTTAACAAGGACCAAGCTCTTCATTCACAGACCAAAGGATGGTTGAACCTGCTGCATTTAGACTTCAGCTACTGTTTCAACCTCCACACCTCAGTAAAGTGGAAAACACTTCAATTAAAGCATGCCAATCAAGCTCAGCCTGTAAAGGCCACACAGTCTGATTAGTCAGGTGGAAACACCTGTGGGAGTGGAACATGGATGTGTAGAGATGGGCTTTCAAACAATGCACCTTTATGACATTTAGACATGTCACAGTAGGAAAAGAGAAAGTATTCTGTTTGACCCGTCCAACACCCCAACCAACCTTTCTTTGCGGATTTTTGGCCTTTCATACGACTCGCTACCGTAGTCGCTCCTAATGCTACGTCATCTTCTCATTGACATCACTTTGGCGTTGTCTTCCATGGTGGCCACCACCACGTAATGCGGTGTTAACAGTTTGTGATCATTTCACAGAACTTTGTGAGACTCGGCTCGGTCTACTAAACATTTTTATTATCATCTGGGTGGACCTGCTTCAATGTTGGACTTTAAATGCTTGATTTAATAAAACCAGGGTTTGTCCTTTGGGCTCGTCCGGGATTTGAACCCAAGACCTCTCGCACCCTAAGCGAAAATCATACCCCCAATGAGCAACCAACGAGCCACGTAAAAGAGATTTTTAGCAATTTTTCATCAAGGAAATGCAGGTCCGATCTGTCATTGACTTGCAAGGCAATGGTCAAGTAGTTTGGCATGGGGTCTTTTTATGGCTCCACTGCCAGATTCAGGTTTCTGATTACATTGGACAACAGAATACTTTTGAAGCAAAACCTTTTACTAAAATTCAAACTTGAATTTTTCAGTCAAAAACGGTTGGGTATAGTAGTCATTTCTTATTGACTTTACATTGGCATTGTTTTCCGTGGTGGCCACACAGAATTTTAACACATTCTGTGCCACCACCACGTAGTGCAGTGTTAACAGTTTGTGATCATTTCACAGAATTCTGTAAAATGAACACTACCCCTTTAAGTTAAGGAAAGGCTTGTGGTTGGGCTTACGTTTCCATGACACGCGGGACAACAACGGGCCGGTTGGGTTTAGGAAAACAATAAATGGTTGGGTTTAGGAAAGCAATAACAGGACTTGGGACAACACCAGGAAGGTTGGGTTTAGGAAAATAACAAACGTGACACGCGGGACACGATCACGCTCTACTGGGTCTTCTGTTTGATCCGTCGTTAACAGTTTGTGATCATTTCACGGAATTCTGTGAGACCAGGCTGCCCTAGATCAACAAGCCACGAGAGGCATGTCCTTTCCAATAACATTAACAATAACATTGACAAGCATAAGCGCTCAAATCACTTTAAATTTGGCATACATAACCACTTGGAGTTGGACAGGCATAGCACTATTTTTCAGGTTGTTGTGGCCGAGTGGTTAAGGCGATGGACTAGAAATCCATTGGTTTCTCCCCGCGCAGGTTCGAATCCTGCCGACAACGAGAAGCATTACTTTTCGACTATGATTTATACCATTAGCAGTGCAAGCCTTTTGCCCAGGTTTGATTTCCAGCCACCACAGTTGCATTTACAGGTTTTGAAGCCATATACAACATTAACATCACATGTTTTACCCAGGTTTTTGGGTTTCTTGTATTCAGTGATATTTCCATGTTATAGAACATGGTGGCAATAAGTAAATTGCAGTTTCTGCTTGCAGCCATGATGAGTTGTGCACTTTGGCCACCCTGAACACTTTAAGACGCTGTTGTCTCAATTGTGGTATGTGTACCAGTCTTTAAAGAGTAATGTTGCCCTTTTTCAAGAAGGTTTGTTCAGTAACAATATCATAATGTTACAATGTTTTTTTTTTTTAATTTCCACACCAGGCGTGTGTGTGTGTGTGTGAGTAAAGAGAGACAGAGAGAGAGCGGGGGGACACGACTGTGTTCTACGGATCAAATAGAGTGAATAAATTAGAGCCAGCGGACGGTAACAAAGACGCAACGCAAGTCGCATTCTATGTCTGAAAGCCCACGTTTACCAGAAATCTACTGGTTACTAAGGAAGTACCACAAACCCAAGTTAAAAACAAAGCTGAAGCTGAAGAAACCCTAAACGTTAACGGAAAGACCCGCGGACCTGAGTGACTGAGAGAGAGAGAGAGAGAGAGAGAGAGAGAGAGAGAGAGAGAGAGAGCTGTTCTCAGTGTTCTGTGTGTGAGTGAGAGTGAGCAGGGCAGAGCAACACAAGAAATCTGTATGTGTGTGTGGGGGGGGGGGCGCTGTGACGACTAGCCTATCACAGAACAGTGTTGGGGGGGGGCGCTGTGACGACTAGCCTATCACAGAACAGTGTTCGGGGGCGCTGTGACGACTAGCCTATCACAGAACAGTGTTGGGGCGCTGTGACGACTAGCCTATCACAGAACAGTTTTGGGGGGGCGCTGTGACGACTAGCCTATCACAGAACAGTGTGGGGGGGGGGGCGCTGTGACGACTAGCCTATCACAGAACAGTGTGGGGGGGGGGGCTCTGTGACGACTAGCCTATCACAGAACAGTGTAGGGGGTGCTGTGACGACTAGCCTATCACAGAACGCAGACACAGTCGGCTACCCAATGAGGAGTTTTATTCAATCCGGGCACAGATATTGACTGTATTACTCGTATAATACTCGTACTCGGCAAAAGGGCTTTATCCGTACCGGATACTCGTTCCAGCCGAGTATCCGACTCGTCTCTAGTGATTGGTATGTCTTAATGAACAATGGCCAACCTACAATTGGTGTTCTCAGGCAATGTGCAAATCATGGTCTACCCTCCTGCTGTCCAGAAGACCGTGATCATGGCAACAGCTTAATGGTCTAGCACTTCCATTAGTAGTTCATGTGATTGTTTTGTCCACAGCTCTCTTTTTCAGAAGCCTGGGTAGCTCAGTCGGTAGAGCATCAGACTTTTAATCTGAGGGTCCAGGGTTCAAGTCCCTGTTCAGGTGTTGAATTGCTCTTCCTGCTTGTGGCCATGATGAGTTGTGCAAGCCAAGTTAAGGCAACCGCTTGATTGTGGGATATGTCTGGAGTGCTCACTATCATCATCTGTCGTGCAGGTTTGCAGGATGTTCACAGTCTGCTAGTGGCCAGGTGACAGAAGCAAGGAAAAACTACCTTTTAAACGATTGTGTTTCCTGTTCCCTCGGTCCCGCCCCTTTCCCCATACACACTGGAGACAACAGAGTTACTTCCTGCCCACTTCCTGCTTCTAATTGGCTCTGACCCAGATCGCAATGAGTACTAGCCAATCAGAGGCAGAACAGGGCAATCTGTTTTTAATGTTTGTATATTTAATATCCCATCAGTTTTCTAATGTTGAATAATGTTAAAAGGTGGTTTACCTCCCTCCTGTGGTCATTGTCCTGAAGCTCAGGGAGAAAATAAATAAACTCTACCATGTCTCCACGGATTGTAAAACCGTGCTCCCAGTTTATTTATTTTTCCCTTCCAGGATCTTTAGGGGGGGGGCTCCGTAGAAAAAGTTGCTTGTTTTGGGCTTGTTTTCACAGGCCTGGTTGCTTATTTGTCTCGCAAGATCTGGCAACACTGCCCGGTAGCAGCGGCACAACCCCCCTGGAGCCCACCGCCAGTGTTGGTGGGATAGCAAGCTAGCGTTAGCGAACTAACCCCGCTTATATACATTTTAGTTATCCTAACACTTTTAACAGTCAAACTGAGACACTGGCGGTGAGCTCCAGGTCCTGCAGCCTTGGACGGACCGCCATCAGTGCGTATAACGCCTGCCTTTTAAATTAAAATGTATTTATTTATAAGCGGGCTGGTTGGTTAGTTCGCTAACGCTAGCTTGCTATTCCACCAACACTGGCGGTGGGCTCTAGGGGGGCCGCTGCTACCGGGTCTGGAGCTCTCCGTGTCCCGCTGGAGGGGCCATTCTAAAACGCTTAACGTGAAAAAGCTTAACGTGGTTTAATGTACCTAAACAACGATCAATCATCACCATATTTACCATGGCCATATCTTGTCATGAACACTTAAGCCTGTCAAAAAAACTAAACTGAAATCCAACAATTATAGAAGTTATCTCACGTTAACGTTTCTTCTTCATTGGTGTCTATGGCGAGGAAAAGGCGTAACATGATTTAATGTACCTAAACAATCATCAACGATTACCAAATTTCTCTCTCATATTGCTCTTCATAACCACTGAAAACGGTCAAAGAATCGGACCCAAAGTCCTATTATTATGGCCGTTAGCTGACATTAAGCGTTTGTGCTCCACAGAAGGAAAAAGCTTAACGTGAAAAAGACCTCTCTCCTGGTCTAAGCAGGCAGCCCGTTATCATGCTGCCGGGCCGCACAACGTCAAGGAATAATCCACAAACCAGGTGTCCTAAATCTCCCGCATCCGGGTCTTGCTTCCTGTATGTATCATGCCCCTATGTTATAATTATCCGTGGTGGGTGGATTTTACTACCTTAGTAATCTTGTTTAGGTACATTAAACCAAATTAAGCTTTTTCACGTTAAGCTTTTTCCTTACAATATCCCTTAATGAAGCAGACACGCTTAATGTCAGCTAACGTCCATAATAATAGGGCTTTGGGTTAGATTTTTTGACAGTTTTCACTGGTTATGAGGAGCAATGTGTGAGAGAAATATGGTGATGATTGATCGTTGTTTAGGTACATTAAACCACGTTAAGCTTTTTCACGTTAAGTGTTTTAGAATGTCCCCGTTTTAGCCGCCGGTCGAGAAGCACGCCCCACAATCAGCAGATGTGACATTTCAGACAGGATCATGGTCCTCTCCAACCAGCATGCACCATATTTTAATTGTTTATATTAACTTTACCATTCTCTTTAGACTGAGTCATATGAAAGGCTCCTTATCCCTAGACAACACCAGTTCACTGCATACAGACAGGCTATACAAAATAAACGTCTTATGACAGTATCAAGACAGTCATTATGGGCCATTATAGCCATTCCCCTTGATATCATATAATCCAAAGAAAACAGAATAAGATATGGTGATACCTCATAATAGCAGTGTTAGAAATTATACAAACACCAATCCACTACTATTACCACTGCTACAGTAGTACTAGTACTGAGCATTGGAACTGATACTACTACAGTAGTACTAGTACTGAGCATCTCAATGACATTATAGCTTTACTCCAGATGTGGTGTAGGAAAGAGGTGACCAGTATTACTGTGCGGGGTACACAGTAATAAATATTGAATTATATTGTTATTAGGATGTGGGTTAATAAGACATGTATTTTCAGAAAACATTAAAGTTTGGTTAAACAACAATGATCAGAGGGTAATTTAACATATGTTCTATTTATTTGGGCACAAAGCGCATCATTTTAAAATAAATCCTTATGGAAAGAGCAGTTTGGAGCAAAATCAATATTTTACAGATTCCGATTAGCTGAGAGCTCCATAAAACATTTTCACAGTATACTCAACAGTACACGTATTTGTACACCGTTGTATCCTGGTAAAGTTTTTTTAAAAGCTTGTCCGAGTCCGTTGTCTGTGAGGTTGAAACATCCACACCAGTCCAGGCTTTCGATGAATCATGGAGCTCAGACCTGGTCCCTGAGAATCTGAACTTCATTCCCCCAGACTGCAGACTGCTCGCCGCTCCACACCGCCGTGTGGTCGGACGCGTCTCTCCAGGCCGCGCACACTCAGGCTACGCTTCCTTTGCCTTTAACGTCATAAATGAAAATAATGTCCAGGATCTCCGGGAAAAGAACCTATATTCGTGTCTCCATTTCAAACATCACTGCAGGTTGATTGTGGGCGACAACGCTGTCGTGGTTAGCTTACCGAAACTCTACTGCCGAAGTTGCTGGCTGGCTACGCAACGTTAGCTATATCCGTTAGCATAAGTACAGGCTAACTATAGCCAGTTAGCTTTGTGTGTAACGTAACAAAAACCCACCCATCTCATAGGAGCGAAGCTTACTATTTCATTCAATACAATTATGGTACAAAAGGTGCACTAACGCCACAGGTATTATGTTGACAACATGGAGGCATATATAGGCAACACCAAAGGCAGTCGTAATATTTACCTAGCAGGCTAGGCTAACGCTGTTGGGCTAACGTCCGGCGCCGTAGCGTTAGCTAGCTGTCTAAACTTGTGAAAAGCCGAACAACACCCCCGTCTAAGCTGTGTTTCACTTTCCCTCCAATATTATAATAAACATAATGAAGTCACCTGGACTCAGTCGAGACCATAGACTGTTAATATTAAAAGACCAGAAGCCATATTAGGCCAGACCAGCGGCAGAGACAACGCAGGCTGCTCTGTTAATACAACACTGAAAATACGCCACAAGTAAAAGTCCTGCAACAAGTAGCAACAATATTTTACTTAAATCGTCAAAGTAAAACCCCTCATTCTGCAGTTAAATATCCCCTGTTAGTGTTTTACTATACTTTTAATGTTTTTGGATGAATATTCCTCAAATTATCAATGTGTATGTCATAGAAATAAAGTGGTACACTCTGTTTTTATGGTGTATGTGGAATTTGAAAGGTTGTGTGTAATCAAAATAGTAAATAAATGTCTGAAATGAAATTTTTAAATATCGATTTTTGAGTAGGAGATTGCTCAAACATCGTTTGGACGTGCTGGTGCGTCTTTCATCCTCGGAGGGTTAAGGTACATTTTGGATGTATTCTTGTAATTAAACTTCTTAAAATATTTTAATGTCAAATTTTTTAAGCTGGGATGTCACTTTGCCAAAAAATATTTGTTGATAAAGTTTACAATTGAAAAAACAACAGAAGAGAACCGAAGAATGCATAGAATGTGCTGATGTCACATAAGAAGGATCAGAGCTAAGAAACCAAAGGTGGGGTGATGTCACATGAAAGGATCTGATCAAGGTGGGGGGGGTGTGATGATGTCACCAGCTGCCTGATTCCAAGCATAGGCAGACTCATATCTCAACTCCACATAATAATTAATTAATTGCATTAATGAGGAATTGAACAGGTGTTTCTAATAATCCTTTAGGTGAGTGTAGAGCAACCCAAAGATAACACACATTGACATGACCTCTATCTGAAGGTAGGGTATTGCAAACCATAAACATATCAATCTTTACGGTCCGTGGTATGTAGGTCACTTGATTGAATATAAGAAAATATATAAGGCTCCACACGACAGGTTTGTGATACATGGCGCGCAACTGCATGTAAATGAACAAGCTAGTTTCTGTGAGCGAGAAACCACCAGTAAAATGACTGACACATCATTATTGCAGAAAACAGAAAACTATGACAAATGGACATCCACTACGAATCCTTCTCAATTTTTGAGTAAAGTAGGACATGGGTAAAGTTGTTAAACCCACTTTATTGCCTTTATAATACTTGTTGCATCATTTAATTACCTCTGACAGAGTCTTTTGCAGCTCTTTGACAGACTGGACTATAAAACCAGTTGGAGATGCCGGGGATTGAACCCGGTGCCTCATATATGCAAAGCATGCGCTCTACCACTGAGCTACATCCCCTGAAGTTTTACTGCTTTTTTAAAATTTTTCTGAGGTCACTGAATAAGAGAAGCAACCTGGGTGAAATATGTAATGTTAATGTTGAATATGGCTTCAAAACCTGGCGGTGGCTGGAAATCAAACCTGGGCAAAATGCTGGCACTGCTATGGTATAAATCATAGTGGAAAAGTAACACATCTGTTGCCTTTCTGCTGGACAATACAACGCTCACTGTACATCTTGTAACACATCTAATACTAATAATAATAATAATACATATTATTTAAAGGTGCCTTTCACCGCACAGGGTATTCATATATTAAACAGAAAAAAAAAATATATATATAAAATACTATAAATAATAAAATTAAACAGCTAAACAAATAATATACAACAAAAACAACATAAAAGGCAGAGCTATAGACATTTAAGTGGAATAGGCAGTTTTAAACAGATGTGTTTTGAGTTGAGACTTGAAATGGGGGAATGAATCAATGTTTCTGAGTTGGGGGGGTAATGAGATCCAGAGATGGGGAGCAGAGCTGAATGCTCTGCCCCCCATGGCGGTGAGATGGGAGGAGGGGACAGAGAGGTTTATGGAGGAAGAGGATCTAAGGGAGCGGGAGGGAGTGGGACACCGGAGGAGATCTGACAAATATGGGGGCGAGGTTGTGGATGGCCTTTAATGCTAACAGGGGGACTTTGAATTGGACTCGGAACTGGACCGGGAGCAAAAAAGCCAAAAAGTGGTGCTACACCTGTTTGCACGAATGTTCATGACCTATTCAGTTGGCTAGTAATACCAGACATGGGCAAAGTGCAGACCTGTCTGTGGATCCTCATGGAGGCAGCTTGATTGATCGATATGATCCCTTATTTGAGCAGGTCAGTTGTTTGGAAGGCAGCTATGCTGACCACTATACCACCCTCGCTGGATGTGGGAAAGTTCACAATAATGTGATCTGTCAATGCTTCACTACCACCGTTATGGGATGCCTTTTGTTGTCGGCAGGCGGGGGATACCCCCAATGGATTTCTATTGCATCGCCTTAAACACTCGACCACGACAACCCAAAAAGTGGTGCTGTACCTGTTTGCAGTGTTCAATTGGATTAGTAATACCAGACACGGGAAAGTACAAATCGTAGTTTACTGCCTGTGTCTGTGGATCATCGTGGAGGCAGCTTGATTGATTGATATGCTCCCTTATTTGTACCATAACAGAGAATCAATTCAATTTTATTTATAAAGCGCTAAATCACAACAACAGTTATCTCATTGTGCTTTCCATAAAGAGCAGGTCTAGACCGTACTCTGTGATGTTATTTACAGAAACCCAACAGTTTGCGGTCATCTGCCTCGACCGGTTGGGGTGAGAGAAAGAGACAGAGAGAGAGAGACACACACACACACACACACACACGGAGAATTGTAGCAGAGGGTGTGGAGCAGGAACATGGAGCAGCAGGTAACTCCACCCACAGATCCAGAGCCAGACACACCTGCAGGAAGCGATATTGCTGAATTCCTGAATGTGATGACTACTGCACTGTGGAAACTTTTGGTAGGCCTGGCCACGATTCCACAACAGGGAGATTATTCTGAGAGTTCACCTCAGCAGAGTTTGATTGTGCAAAGTCTACACAAACAAAGAAATGTGTTTCCACCCTGTTTCGAACAGGGGACCTTTCGCGTGTGAGGCCAACGTGATAACCACTACACTACGGAAACTGATGAAAAGTTGTTTTGCACGTTCATGGGCAAATATACCATTCATATTTAACTGCAAATGCTGTTAGACGTGTTAATTTTTGACACATAGAGATTTTAAACTGGATTCAGTCACAGATGCTTTGTCATGGATTTGAGTGACAGCGAATATCTAGTAAACCTAAATATATCTACATGTATTTACTGTGACCTAAATGCTGGAATAGCGCCACCTATTGATGGATGTGCCAAATGTTAAGCTTGGGCACTCCTTGTTAGTATAATAGACAGTATCTCCGCCTGTCTTGCGGAAGACTGGGGTTCAATTCCCTGATGGGTAAATTTTTCTACCAGCTTCTAACCAAAGCTACAAGGCCTCGAAGTCCCAGCGAACGCATTGGACTACTGTGTTCAGCAAAGGAGGGTTTCACCAATCATTTAACCTTAGGTTAACGAGGAACAATCTCAGCAAGGTGATTGATGGATGATTTTAGTTACTTCACCAAGCAATGTCATAACAATTGAGCACAAATGATGCTGCTCCAAGACATCACATTGGCTTCCAACTATGGAAAGCATTAAGTGAGTAGGTTTAGGTGTGTGTGAATATGGGCTGAGCATTTACCTGGGCTGAACTTGTGAACATCTTCTTTTGCATATTCACTGTAAAGAGCCATTACCCCTCCAACTGCCAACTATTGTTCCAGAGACAATAGGATATACAGTTTTAGATTGCAAGGTAACTGTCCAAGACCAAAGACTTCACTGAAATACCTCAAGGGATCAAAACAGTTTGTCATATCCCAAGCAGGACATGGGAGAAGTGCAGAGCTGTTAGACACATATTAAATTAATCTTCTACTTTAGCTTCTACTTTATTGCTTTTTTAATACTTGTTGCATCATTTCATTTCCTCTGTCAGAGTAAGTAGCACTTACTGAATTCAACAGTCAAGCTAAAGCTAAAGTTAGAGTAATAAGAATGACTTACCAAATCAATCATTTATCCAGAGACACAATACAATACAACTAGTAACACAACGTAAAATAGCTGTTACTGTTAAGACTTTAGATACAATCCTGGGATTCAATTGTCAGCAAAACTACCCCATAGAGTAGCACTAACTAAAATCAACCCAATGCCAATGGTTGAGTTAGACCAATGTCAAAGTCTTACAGTCAGCAACCTTCTTTGCTCATGAGCTTCTCCATAAAACCAACGTTTCTTCTGGCATCCTCTGTGTTGTGATATAGAAGCAGTGGAAGTGGTTCCTTACACAGATTTGCCATCTTAAATACTGAATGCAGCCATTTCCACTCAACTACACCTTCTTTTTGATCAGGTTTCAATGGTCTTGTCTATTGTAAGTAATGAATGGCTTCATGAATAGACAACCATCATCCCAATGTATGCCATTAACAGTCTATGAGTGGTCAGTTACAGTCCAATGACTTTCTTTGGTGCAACTCCTTTTGCCTCCAGATAGAGCTCATTCAGCAATAGAAAGTACCAGTTAGTACTTAATATCTATTCCAAAACTCCCATTCTTTTATTTATTTAGCTAGCGGTGGACAACTGCTGAAATGTACTGCCTCTGCATTTTTTACACACACAATAATCATCAGGGTCTCCATTTGAGACGATCTGAATGTGATTACAATGACATCCAATGACTTTATTGATCGCTGGGGGAAAAAGAACATAAGGACTTCTGGGAATGACTCGCCAGAGCTAGGTTAGTAACAAGCATTTCCCCCTGGAGGGAATTTCTTCAGATTTGGCAAAAACATTCACATGAACTCGCAGATCAATTGACGAGTATCCCACCCAGAAAAGAGATTTTAGACCCAAAACGAGCGATTTTTTATTTCCTGTGGGGGTCCAAGTGGGAACGAGTTCAAAGAAGAGTGACGAAGAAGCCAAAGGAGAAAGGAGGGAAAGGAGTGCCGGACCTGTTATTGTTTTTAGGAGCAGATTTCCAGCTATACACATAACAGCAGCCACGGCCCCATCCAGAAATCCTAAGACTGCAGCTATGGCACGGTTCTGGATGGGATCATACCTCAGAAGATTGAAGACCTTACCCTCTGATCTTAAAGTACCTGGGTCTGTAATCCTGCCACCAGCCTATGCTTTTATCCAGACCTTTTTAAAACGTTTTCACCTCGAGCAAGAAGAAGTGGATGTCTTAACCAATCGTCACTCTCTCATTTCAGATGAATAAATAACCGGTTTTTCGGACCAAAATGAGCCGACGCCCGCTGGAACTGTGGAGATACTAACGGAGATATTTCAGAGAAAGTCTGGAGACAGAAACGGAGACGCTTCGCTGAGTTTTGTGTGTTTGTGTCGACTTCAAAGAAACTTGTAAGAAAGTGTGTTTTCACCGCCGAGTGAACACGTACATGTCAATCAGCAGACTAACTGTCTAAGTTACCGTACAGTTCCTCTACGAAGAGGAGAAATCTCTTCCTCCTCCATGTTAACTTACAAATACTTTATTACACCTATGGATATGATTTTATTTATGAATAATTTAGACTTTATTTCTAACTTTAGCATGGCCTATTCTGATTGGCTGTTGTTTTTTTTAAATGTAATGTTGCAAGGTGTTTCTGGGCTTATCTTTTTTTTCTTTTCTTTTTTGACCATTGCCTTGCAAGTCACTGACAGATCGGAGCTGCATTTCCTTGATAAAAAATTGCTAAATAGTTGTTTTACGTGGATTGTTGGTCTAGGGGTATGATTCTCGCTTAGGGTGCGAGAGGTCCGGGGTTCAAATCCCAGATGAGGCCAAAGGATACAACATGGTTAATTTAAAGTTGAGCATTGGACATCTAATTTAGGATCAGGTCCACCCTGATGATGGAAAGTAGGTGTGTGTGTTATGTAGAATAATAGGCAAGAACACATTTTCTAATTTAATCCAAAAACTGGAGACTTTGATCTCAGCTGTATATTTGTGATTGATCCTTGACTCTGGCCTAACAAGATTAGTAGGAAGCAAAAGTGTAGTAGAGCATTTTGGCAACTTTGCATAGAAGGCCTTTGTGAACCTATTGATATAAAATTCATGTTGCTAAACTTAAAAATGTGGGCGTATCAGCGATTTAAAAAAGAGCTTTGCTCTGCGTTGTGCTCAGAAATGTGGACGGTGTTTAACATGGCAGTGAATGGAGGAAGATTGGGAACTCTTGTTGAGCGAAAAGTATAATTCATATCGCATGAATGAGCACACTGGCTGAAACTAGTTTTTGATGTATAAATTGTCCATGACAAGTTAGAATTGTTGGCGTGGGAGCAAGTTGTGAACGTTTTAAAGTCTGAACCACGTCTGTAGGTGAAAGTATGAAGGAGCTGAAAACTTTGGGAGCAGAAGAAGATTTGAAGGATTTGAAGCTTGCTCTCATTGACTTTAATGTTAAAATAAAATGTTTAAAAGCTTAATAATAGAAAAAGTATAAATAGTAGAACAATAGTAGAAGAAGTCCCATCATCTGCTGAAAGAGCTGAAGATTGTAAAAGTTGAACGGTTTAAATAGCTGAAAGTATGCAGAAGTTAGAAAGAGCCAAAAAACGTACGGAATAATAATAAAGAACCGAATAACAATAGTTGGAATGCAACAGCATTCCCACAATGATCCTGCTATCAAAGATATGTTTTCAGTGACGATATGATCACCTACCTCAGGATCCAGGAACGTAGGAAGACAGCAGGAATGGAAGACGGATCCAGGAACGGGAAACAACAACTATGAGGCTAGGAAGTGGAGGTTCAGGTAATTCAATTACATTTTATTTATATAATGTTGCCAAATCACAACAACAGTTATCTCACTGAGCTTTCCATAAAGAGCAGGTCTAGACCGTACTCTGTGATGTTATTTACAGAAACCCAACAGTTCCCACCAAGAGCAAGCACTAGGCGACAGAGGCAAGGAAAAACTTCCTTTAAGAGGCAGAAACCTCGAGCAGAACCATGGCTCAGGGTGGGGGGGCATCTGCCTCGACCGGTTGGGGGTGAGAGAAAGAGACAGAGAGAGAGAGAGAGAGAGACAGAGAGAAAGACAGACAGAGAAGAGACAGACACAGAGAGAGAGAGAGACATGGACAATTGCAGCAGAGGATGTCGAGCAGGAACATGGAGGCAGCAGGTGTCTCCAACCACAGATCCAGACTCCACAGCTCCAGAGCCAGAAACACCTGCAGGAAGAGATAGGAGGAGAGAGGAGAGGGGGGAGAGAGCACAAGACTCCAGGAAAGGCAAGAAGTCAAGTTGCTAACATGCATTAATGGGATGAGGTTGCATACAGATTTAGAGGAGGAGGAGGAGACAGGTGCTTAGTGCATCATGGGAAGTCCCCCGGCAGTCTAGGCCTACACTCACCAATAGGATTATTAGGCCATTTTAGTCCAGTGAACTCATTGTTATGTTCAAGAAACCAATTTGAAATGATTCAAGCTTTGTGACATGGTGCATTATCCTGCTGGAAGTAGCCATCAGAGGATGGGTACATGGTGGCCATAAAGGGACGGACATGGTCAGAAACAATGCTCAGGTAGGCCGTGGCATTTAAACCATGTCCAATTGGCACTAAGGGGCCTAAAGTGTGCCAAGAAAACATCCCCCACACCATTACACCACCACCACCAGCCTGCACAGTGGTAACAAGGCATGATGGATCCATGTTCTCATTCTGTTTACGCCAAATTCTGACTCTACCATCTGAATGTCTCAAGAGAAATCAGACTCATCAGACCAGGCAACATTTTTCCAGTCTTCAACTGTCCAATTTTGGTGAGCTCTTGCAAATTGTAGCCACTTTTTCTTATTTGTAGTGGAGATGAGTGGTACCTGGTGGGGTCTTCTGCTGTTGTAGCCCATCCGCCTCAAGGTTGTGCGTTTGTGGCTTCACAAATGCTTTCCTGCATACCTTGGTTGTAACGAGTGGTTATTTAAGTCAAAGTTGCTCTTCTGTCAGCTTGAATCAGTCGGCCCATTCTCCTCTGACCTCTAGCATCAACAAGGCATTTTCGCCCACAGGACTGCCGCGTACTGGATGTTTTTCCCTTTTCACACCATTCTTTGTAAACCCTAGAAATGGTTGTGGGTGTAAATCCCAGTAACTGAGCAGATTGTGAAATACTCAGACCGGCCCGTCTGGCACCAACAACCATGCCACGCTCAAAATTGCTTGCATCACCTTTCTTTCCCATTCTGACATTCAGTTTGGAGTTCAGGAGATGGTCTGGACCAGGACCACCCCGCTAAATGCATTGAAGCAACTGCCATGTGATTGGTTGATTAGATAATTGCATTAATGAGAAACTGAACAGGTGTTCCTAATAATCCTTTAGGTGAGTGTAGAGCAACCCAAAGATAACACACATTGACATGACCTCTATCTGAAGGTAGGGTATTGCAAACCATAAACATATCAATCTTTACGGTCCGTGGTATGTAGGTCACTTGATTGAATATAAGAAAATATATAAGGCTCCACACGACAGGTTTGTGATACATGGCGCGCAACTGCATGTAAATGAACAAGCTAGTTTCTGTGACCGAGAAACCACCAGTAAAATGACTGACACATCATTATTTGTGGAATTTTCTTGGATACCAAATATTTGAATTCAAAGTCAGAGTCCAATTGAAGTGTAAGAAAAATACCTTCTGTGGCTTGAAGATCGAGCTCTTGTCCATAAAGCATCAGGCTGCCGTAGTCTCTGTGGCGCAATAGGTCAGCGCAGTCGGCTGTTAACAGAAAGGATGGTGGTTCAAGTCCACCCAGGGATGTTTTGTGCTTAAATAACCTGGAATGAGCCAACTCTGGGGTGTATCCTTCTGCAGGAGAATATACACTCACCTATAGGATTATTAGGAACATCATACTAATACTGTGTTTGACCCCCTTTCACCTTCAGAACTGCATTGATTCATGCATTAATATTGCAATTAGGTATTTATCATGAGAGATTATAGAGTTTGGAATCTGGCGGTCAAATGACCGCTCAAGGCAGTTCTAGTAGTTATGGAATCCCGGCACTTCTAGTGTTAAATCATGTTTTCATGTTGTACCCGTTCATTATTGCATTGGTTCTGTATTATTGTAATCATCTGTAATTAATTCCTGTTCATGCACTTGTATATTGTTGTTGGTTTTGATACGGGACACTGATGAAATATGAAGGGGTTGGGGGGGGGTTTCTGGCCAACAGGCATCAGACTGGTCTGGAATATCAGAACAGCTGTAGTTAATTTGTTTGTTTGTGGTCTTGTGTCATTTCTTTAGTTTTATACATTTGAAGCCTTTTTATGTTTGTGACATGTAAGTTATGGTTCTAATAGTCGATAATGGTTATGTAATACAATATATCAAAATATGTTGTTGCCTCTTTTGTTTAATTTATTGGGCAATAAAGACAGAATTTTGTCAACAAAATGTTTTTCTGAACATTAATGACATTCAAAACAATGTTAACTGAACCAGATATAGCCTACAACACACCGTGTGTGTGTGTGTGTGTGTGTGTGTGTATACACATGTATTGCAAAAAGACCCGATTGTCAGTCTATTTCCCATCTGGCAGGGACATTTCTGGATTCAGGTGGACATTGTGGACAGAAACATTGGAGGATCTTGATTCCCACCATAGGATTTAGCCTGTATTGCACATTGGGGTACAAAGTCAATAAGATGCCTTCACATCCACAGCAATGTATTGCCATTGTCAAGACTTCCCTTGTTAACTATGACCTGGATGACTGAGAACCTACTATATCATGACATAGTTGATTCACTATATTATAATTTTTGAGACAGGTCCTACTGAACATATGTTGGAGCAGTCAGGATGGCCGAGCGGTCCAAGGTGCTGCGTTCAGGTCGCAGTCTCCACTGGAGGCGTGGGTTCAAATCCCACTTCTGACAAGTGTTTTCATCTGGAACTAATGACTGAGACATGATATTAGGAATAAAGAATTTAGCAGTTCTTTGTATTTAAGAGGACATGAATGTGCGCAAGATACACAATTGCAAGTGCAGCGTTTTGTGAGCTTTCGAAGGTTCCATGGTGTAATGGTTGGCACTCTGGACTTTGAATCCAGCAATCTAAGTTCAAATCTCAGTGGAACCTGGTTTTAGGACACAGCACAGGTTTACATCTAGTTTAAAGTAGGCTTACAGGTCTAATGTCCTTGGCCATTCAGACTGAAAACAATAACAATTTATAATCATTGGTGTGTTATATTTTTTACTTTAACAGGGTTCTGTTAACACTAGTCAATGCTATCAGTTTGTGTTTTGATAAATTAACATTAGCTAACGTTAGAGCGACTAGCTTAGATGTGTAGTAAGTTAACTTAATTGTAACAGATGTTAAGCTAACGTTATAGCTAGCTCTCAAGTTAAATGCATGGTGAATTCAGTGTTAGTCTTGTTAGACTTATGTGTTAGTTTGTAGGCATTTAATAAACAGGTTGACTAATGTTAATTGACAGTTTAATCGTAGCTTCATCTTCCTGCTGCCTGGGCTTGTAGACTAGCGTTAGCTAGCCCACTTTACTCCTAATTTACTGTAAGCATGTTTTCTAATCTTGTCAATGTGTTAACATAAAGACAAAATGTGAAATCATGTTGGTAAAGGTGCTGAATGTGCCCTAACAGCAATCATTTAGCTATGATTCTACATAACGGAGCCCTAGGTAGGTGCGTGCCTGAGTTAGCCGTTAACAGAGTCAGCAAGGAGTCTACCAAAATGTCTCTTATGACATCGGATAGAACTCCAAGTCATCACATTAGTTGCCTTCCAGCTATGTAACCACTCGGCCACACTACCTGCACGTAACATCTCTCCACTTAGTGACAGACACAACTTTAGCATGGCAAAAGCCAATATTTTATTAAAAAAATGTTATCACTCTGTAATTTTTCTCATTGCATCTACTGCAAAGTGCTGGAAAGGAGGGTTTCACCAATCATTTAACCTTAGGTTAACGAGGAACAATCTCAGCAAGGTGATTGATGGATGATTTTAGTTACTTCATCAAGCAATGTCATAACAATTGAGCACAAATGATGCTGCTCCAAGACATCACATTGGCTTCCAGCTATGTAACACTTGCAACTGGCAGTGGTGGGATTTGGACCCACGCCTCCAGAGAGACTGGAGCCTTAATCCAGCGCCTTAGACCACTCGGCCACACTACCGTCAGGTCTTATTTCTCTACATCGTGACAAACACAGGGACCGTAACTAACGGTATGCTTGTTAATGTTATTGGAAAAAGGGCAGCTTCTTCTTCTTTCATAATATCCACTTTTCTAGATAGAGGGATAGAAGGCGTCCCCCCCCCAGTGTTATTTCTAAGCGTTTACCTCTTCCTCCGGTGAAAACGTGTTGCTGTTTGGCAGGTGCTTGTGTGCGTGGTGGCAAAGCTGCGGTGGAGAGCGGGTGGTGTAGGGGAGTGAGTGGGTGGAGAGCGGGTGGTGTAGGGGAGCGAGTGGTGGAGAGCGGGTGGTGTAGGGGAGTGAGTGGGTGGAGCGGGTGGTGTAGGGAGTGAGTGGTGGAGAGCGGGTGGTGTAGGGGAGTGAGTGGTGGAGAGCGGGTGGTGTAGGGGAGCGAGTGGTGGAGAGCGGGTGCTGTAGGGGAGTGAGTGGGTGGAGAGCGGGTGGTGTAGGGGAGTGAGTGGGTGGAGAGCGGGTGGTGTAGGGGAGTGAGTGGGTGGAGAGCGGGTGGTGTAGGGGAGTGAGTGGGTGGAGAGGGGGTGGTGTAGGGGAGTGAGTGCGTTGAGCTGCCAGTCGAGCAGCTCCCCCCGCAATCAGCTGATCTGACGATGCCTAAATCCGTTTGTGACATTTCAGACAGGATCATGGTCCTCTCCAACCAGCACGCACCATATTTTAATAGTTTATATTAACTTTACCATTCTCTTTAGACTGAGTCATATGAAAGGCTCCTTATCCCTAGACAACACCAGTTCACTGCATTATGTTTTAGTTTTTAATAAAGAAAACGGTGTGTAGGACGGTAGTGCCCTGGCTCTTTAGCTCTTTGTGAAATCAGGTGAAAAGTATCTGTGTAGCATGATTAAGTGGGAGACAACTTTTTAAAACACATACACTATGAAGAAGAGACAACAGCCAAGATTATGGGAAAAACCTATTTATCTGATTCACTGGTCATTTTATTTCTATAAATGTGACTTTTTAAAAACAATGTGTGAGTTGAAAACGTGTCTTGATGTTGCGTAAGGGCCCTGTTCATGTTGTACAGACATATTAATTATTACATTGTGTGTCTGTTAAGAGGCATAAAGGCTCTAAAACTTGCCCCGTTAACTTCCGTTTTAGCTCAGTGGAAGCTTGTACACGTAGCAGTAGCTACTCAGTGTTGCCTGGGGGTTCAATCAAAAGTATTCACATATTTATAGAGATCACGATTAACATAAAAATTCTCCTCTCTCCTTTTTAAGCAAGTGATAAACATAAAGTATTCCTGATTAAACTTTATCAGCCAAACATAATTTATACAAACTAAATGCTAAATAAAAAAAAAGGATGAAACAGGTTGTACTACAGCGGTTATTTAATAGGTGTCAAATTCACCCAAATTATTAAGTGTGTCTCAGCATGCAGTCCACGAGATGGCGCCAAAACAGCAGCTGACAGCTGAACTCCGTGTGTGTGTGTGTGTGTGTGTGTGTGTGTGTGTTTAGGTGTGTATCGAGACCTACGTGTCCAGCTGTCACCAGCGCAGCATCAACACGGCGTTCCGAGGGAGACCTGCCACTGCAGCTGTGACACAGACAAGAGTTCAGTCCCTGATACAAAACACACACAGTCCTGACCCGTGGGAGCGCAGCAACCGTGAAGGCACATAAGAGGTTAACAGGTCAGACAGATAGAACGGTGCAAGGCCATTCACTATGTTGGACGTTAACAGCAAGACCTTAAAGTCTGCTCTAACCTGGACAGGGAGCCAGTGCAGTGAGGCCAGCACAGGAGTTATGTGTATGTATTTAGATGATCCAGTAAGAATATCATTTGGATCATAGTCTATCGATACAAATCTGAAGAACAACCCAGAAAGAAACTTTTCTTCTGTCCAGTCAAACAGATTGAATCAAAGTGATTCTGTTCATCAAACATTTCCAGACTCCTCTGGTCAGATTCTCACCTGCTGAAGTCTCTTCAGGTCCGTTTCCAGACACGGTCCCCCTTCATGTGTCCAGGAGACACTGGGAGAGAAGACGCTGCTCGTTGTCCCTCGTCAGTCCTGAAGTCGATGTGCATTTGATGTGAAGACGCCGTCCCGGTTCATAACTTCAGAGTCAGAGAGACGTCAGAACCAGTCCAACCTGTTCCCAGAGCCAGTCAGTGTGAGAGAAGTCCCCCATCAGATGATGGACTTCTACTATCTGTCCACTAGATGGTGCTAACTGACCATCTAATGAGCTAAAGATCAGCAACTTGTACAGCAGCAGGTATCTCTCCAAGAGGCCTCCGTGTGACATATTACTTTGATACTTTAAGTACATTTAGCTGTTCATATTTACTACCTTAATATATTTTTACACTACTTTTCTAATTGGGGCCAAAAACCAAATCCCAAACTAGAAAAGCTGATTAAATTAGACTTTAGTCTGAATGTTCGAATGCTGAATGAATGAATGAATGAATGAATGAATGAATGAATGAATGAATGAATGAATGAATGTTCGAACCCTGTGTCTAGAGCTGCATATTTCCACATGGAAGTGAGTGAATTAAGAGTTTATTTCAAACAGACCTGAGTGGTGATTGTTGGAACAGTGGAAAGATGAAGCAAGATGGCTTCTCATAGTTTAATTTAGTTTCTTTCCATTTTGTATTTTACAATGATAAAACTACTGATTATTTACTGCGGTTTGCACTTTGCCCATGTCTGGTATTACTAACCCAATTGAAAAGGTTTTGAAGATTTGATTAAGTCTGCATAGCACTCCTTTTCAGCTTGGGCTGGCTGAGTGGTTTAGGTGTTGGATTAGAAATCCATTCAGGTCTCCCCGTGCAGGTTTGAATCCTGCAGAACAACGAAAGGCATCCTATAACAGTGGCAACAAACCAATGACACATCACATTATACCACATCGAAGATTTGCAGTGAGCATTGTAATGTCCAGCGATGGTGGTATAGTGGTGAGCATAGCTTCCTTCCAAGCAGTTCATCTGGGTTTGATTCCCAGCCATCGCTGTAGCTTTCTTTGACTGATGTTACTTGCTTTATTTGTCAAGAAGTAAACAGAAACGTTACCCAACACGATTTGATAAAACATTAGATTTCTGTTATGGTACAAATAGAAAAGCATCCATTGGGGTTTCCCCGCAAAGGTCCAAATCCTGCCGACAACAAAAAGCATCCTTAGCGTTGGTAGCAAACTAATGACACATCACATTATACCAAATCACAGATGTGCCTTCAGTGGCGGTTCTACACAGAGGCCTAGAAATTTTGCAGGCCACCCCAAAACAAAAAAACAAAAAAATGTATCATATTACACATGAGCACCAAATACTTTAGGCGGCCTGCCACGCCCACATGTGGTGCTGCTCCTCAGTGAATGAGACACTACTCTTGGAGAGAGAAGCTCCGATTTCTCCTGTTGCAAGAGTCTAAGGTAAGCAAAACCATTTCATCTGGTAAGAGACTTGTTGTTCTTGCACATAACCGTGTTCCTGTTGCTCCTCACACAGAGAATGAAATCACGTTAGGAAATGTCTGGTCTCCATATGTTTCCAACTTGATCGTATCTAAGCAAACTCATCGAAGCAGAAGCCAATATCCAAATGTCAGAATCCTTGCTAGGTCTACACAATGTTGTGATGTTAACACGTAACTTCATCCGTCTTTGCTGTTGCATAACAAATAGCTACACAAATGTAGCTATTTGGAAATGTGCAAAGGAATGATTAAAATTCCTTTGCACATTACCAATCCGCGTCTGAGAAAATAGGCGTTCATCTGTTCATCAAATGTTACTTTCCCTCTGGTTACGCAAGTGACGTTGAATGTGACCCTGTGTGAGTGTGTGTGTGCGTACATTGTCTTAAATATCTCAAGAACCATTCATCCGATTTACTTCACATGCTTCCTGGGTACCCTATGAACCTGTATTTGGGTTAGTTAGTTATTTAGGGTTACTTGGAGTCGTTTGCACAGTGTTGGATATTGGATATTAATAAATAAATAAAATTCATTTAGGGCATTTTATTAAGAGGAAACTCAATAAAAAGCCTTTTTTTGCTGACACTATCTCATACTGAGTTGCATATACAGTCCTTTGGGGTACATTTGCTGGTAGTTTTGGTGAACAATGGTTTCGGGGAAAGCTGCAAGCAGCAATACCAGAGGCCAAGCAATAGGCCCGTCCCAAACAGGCCCATTTTCAATGGGCACCAAACTAGTCTTAATTTTCAGGAAAGAATGCAGATATATAAGCTTCTGGCTAGAGTATTTTGTTTAGTCTACATTTCTCTCTTCCTCAAAGAAGGAGAGGCTCTCTATCCTTCCACGTCACATGCATGCCATGCCGACATTTGTTGTAGCTGTATTGTTGTCTGGGTGGAAACTGTATACCTTTAGAGTATTAGAGGTTAAACTCGCTGTTTTGTGCCAAAAATAGGTTAATATGACAAAAAGGAAGAAATTGTGAAAATGTATCAGCAGAGGGGCAATGAAAAACAGCAGTCTCCCAGGGAAAATGGGGGGTTGGTGGAGTGCAGAAGTAGATGAAAGAGTTGGCAAAAATAGTTTTGCCACTAGCTCTGGACCTCTCAATACATCATCAAACAAGTGGTTATTTGATATAAGTGTGTTTTTCTTATTATTTTAAAATAAATATGAACTAAAATGACCATTTACTTAATTAGCTGGTTTAGTGATCCTCGTCATACACACAAGGTCCCGTGAGATTTCTCCCTCTCTATGAACGATGTTTGCAGCCCATTAGTGGCTCCTAAAGGCGGTGTGCTGATCCCCTCTGGACAGGAAGTTTGTTCTCACCTGTATGAGTTAGTCAGATGATGACATCTCGACCAATGAGGTGCCACTGCAATTAAAGGTGTGAAGACAGCATGAAAAAAATCAACATCTGATGCAACCATTACTGAACAGTGATGTTTTAGTTGATATTGTGAATAATAATCCAATTTAATCAATCTGAATGTTTTAGATCTTTAATAATCAAAAGGGATTCAATTACCATGAGTGATGTCAGATATGTTGCTGTCAGTCACAAATCCACAGAGAATTATCTCCCGACTCTGCAGATCCTCTCAGCTTCACAAAGGGATTTCAACTCACTGATTTTGGGGTTTTTAAGGCCCAAAACTTTACTATTTTCTTCATTTTTACAGTTTTCATGAGCTACCTTTCTAAATACCCGCTGTACCAAAGTGTGGTGCTGCTCAGCAGCACAAAGACACAGTTAAAGACGAGTCGGTGAATGTTGTGGATGATTTAGCAGGTAAATAGGGTTAGGGTTGTAGCGCAGCCGGAGCGTACCAGAATGGACGGAATAGTGGCCAAAACTGTTTTGATGGGAGAATAGCAGGAAGTAAGTAACACGTGAAGAATGTGGCTTAATGGTGCTTTCACAGATTCAATTCAATTTCAATTCAGTTTTATTTATAGTATCAGATGTGGAAGTTACCCATGCCATGGGCAATAACACACCCCAGTACAATCACAGATGCTGGCTTTCAAACTTTTTCAAGTTTTTTTTTTTTGATAACAATAAGGATGGTCCTTTACCTCTTTGGCCCGGAGGACATGATGTCCATGATTTCCAAAATCAATTTGAAATGTGGACTCGTCAGACCACAGCACACTTTTCCACTTTGTGTCAGTGCATCTCAGATGAGCTCGGGCCCAGAGAAGCCAGTGGCATTACTGGGTGTTGTTGTTATATGTCTATCACTTTGCATGGTAGAGTTTTACCTTGCACTTGTAGACGTAACGATGAACTGTGTTAACTGACAATGGATTTCCAAAGTGTTCCTGAGCCACATGGTAATAATGCCCTTTACATACTGATACTGGTTTTTAATGCAGTGCTGTCTGAGGGATGTCATGGGCATTCAATGTTGGTTTTCAGCCTTGCCAGCTGTGATGGACTGGGAAAAAAGTTTTTTTTTTTAAGTTCTTTCAAAAATGAAAGCCTTAACATTAATCCAGGGAATCTGGGGGTATCTGGGGGCATGTCTAGAAAGTTCCATAGATCTACACGGGCCCGGAGGAAGTGAGGTGCTGATGGAACAGAATAAAAACTACTGAGGCAGCCGTCGAGACACTGAGATGGCCCGGCAGGTTCCAACTAGACAGGCCGTTCTCATCAACCATTCATACATATAGCTACGGAAAGTATGTTTGAGTCCCAAAACACAGGGCTACCTAGCCGGAGAGTAGAGGTCATGTCCCGTAAGAAGTTAAGGAGAAAACACAAAAGTAATGGAAGGCATTACAATATTGTAATATCACCAATTACTCTCAAATGACAGAAAATAGTCATCTATTACATTTTAAAAGTAACTTGCCCACTGCATGTCAGTAGATCTGGACCGGACGCTGATTGGCTGGGCCTAGGTGGCTCGTACACAAACCATAGAATGTTAATGCAATGGACTTTGCATCAGAGACTTCTCCCATTGGCTTGTGGACTTATAAAGCTAGTAGTTAGCATTTTTCATCTTGCTAGTTTGGAGCCAGAAATATAATATACCATATTGGGACAAGAGGGCGGAGCTGGGAAGAATGATGCATCATAGCCACCATCGTGTATGGTTTCAATGGCGCTGCACTAAGCTACATGTTAGAGAGGGAAAATCGCAGATTTTAACCAGTTCATGTGAGTCACCCAGCAGACTTTTGCCGAAGAGTAAACATGGACATCCGTGCCGATTGGTGGTATTGCTATGGAAAAAGTCTGCAGGGCATTACTCCCATTAGCAAAAATAACGATCAACCGTGTGTCCAGCTAATTTAAAAAAAAACATTGTATTGTATTGTGTGAAGAGTTAACTTCATTTATTATTGTATGTGGCATTTTCTTTTCCGGGGTGCAAGTGTTTCACCAACACAAGTTCCTTCCCGAGACTACTTAGCAGAGCCACCGTCTCTGCATCCAGAGCTTTTTTTCTCCTATCCCAGAATGCATCTGTGGTGTAGCCAGACTTTACGCCACATGGCTGTAGAGATAGAGCTGGAAATGCAAGACTACTGTTTAAGTAACTTGACAAGGAATGTGTAGGACAAGGATCAGGACTCTCCTGAGCCAGCCCAACTATAAGCTTCATTAAAGAGGAAAGTCTTAAGCCTACTCTTAAATGTGGAGATGGTGTCTGCCTCCTGAACCCAAACTGGAACCTGGTTCCACAGGAGAGGAGCCTGATAGCTGAACAATCAGGCTCCCGTTCTTCTTTTAGAGACTCTAGGAACCACAAGTAACCCTGCATTCTGGGACTGCGTCTTTGAGCAGCCTGATAATAAAGAATTGCAGTAATCCAGCCTAGAAGTAACAAATGCATGGACTAGGTTTTCTCAATAATTTTTAGACAGGATATTCCTGATTTTTGCAATATTACGTAGGTGAAAGAAGGCGGTTCTTGAAATTTGCTTTATGTGAGAAATAAACGGCATGTCCTGATCAAAGATAACTCCAAGATTCCTCCCAGTGGTGCTGGAGGCCAGGGTGGTGCTGGAGGCCAGGTTTATACCATCCAGAGTAACTATCTCTTTGGATAATGCGTCACGGAGGTACTTGGGTCCCAGAACAATAACTTCAGTTTAACATTAGAAAATTACAGCTCATCCAGATTTTAACATCCTGAAAGCATCCAGATTTTGCATTATTATTTTCACAAAGCACTGTAGGATCACATTAGGCCATATTATTAACTTTATTAACAAATGGGCTGTATTTATATAGCGTTTTCTAGTCTTAACAACTACTCAAAGCACTTTTATATAGTACAGGAACCATTCACCATTCACACACATTCACACACTGTGGCCGAGGCTGCCGTACAAGGTGCCACCTGCTCATCAGATAAGCACTCTCACACATTTACACTCCGATGGCGCAGCATCGGGGGCAACTCAGGGTTCAGTGTCTTGCCCAAGGACACTTCAACATGGCACTGCAGGGCCGGGAGTACCAACAACCTTCCAATTGGCAGGCAACCGCTCTACCACTGAGCTACAAGCAACACAGGTGTCACTAAAATACTTAATATGTTCCCATTCTTGAACATATTACTTGTCCTGAAGAATACTTACTACAACGTGTGTCTGTGGCCTAAATGAAAATGAATGATGGCTCCTCATATGATGCAGCCAGGCGTGTACCAGGCGACCAATGTCAATGCCCGGCCAATGAGAATTAAGTGACTGCTGTTTTTGACACTTAGTGTCGTTCTTTTCACATTCTAACCAAGTCTGTAATTTCCTAGAATTGAGCTAAAAAAGGTGGGGGCATATCATTGGGGCAAAGAGGACGGATAAAACCATCAACTGACAGAAAGATGAGGATCAGTCAAATCAGTATCAGTAAAAATAGACGTTAACGGGACAGTTGGCGACAACGACTCATCTCCCAATAGATCAGTGTTTGAGGGCTAAATGACCATTCACTTTGTTGTGTATAGTGTGCATCATTAGACACAAACAGGCAGGTCCGGGAGATGTAATCTGCCTCTCTGTTAACAATGTCTTACAGCCCATTAGTGGCTCCTAAAGGCGGTGTGCTGAACCCCTCTGGACAGAAAGTTTGTTCACACCTGATGACATCTCAACCAATGAGGTGTCTGCAATTAGAGGTGTGAAGACAAACAAGCATCAGCATGAACTCATCAACATGTGATGCAATCATTACTGAACAGACTGTTTTTTCAGTTTATTGTGTCTGACATGAGTACAATTATTTAATTTATCAAAATTGTCTAGATATTTAACAAAAAGGGATTCAATTAGCATGTTTAATGTGAGAGGGGTTGCTGCCAGTCCCAAATCCACAGAGAATTATCTCCCGACTCTGCAGCTCCTCTAATTTCTAGAGAGTGCTTTTTACTCTTTTTTTGGTTTTTAAGGCCAAAAACATTCATGTTTTGTTCACTCTCACAGTGTCATCAGTGTCCTTTTTATGACTCTCTAAAACTCAGCAGCAAAGAGATGAAGTTAGAGACTAGCTGGTGAATACAGTATAATATAGAGGATTTAGCAGGTAAAGAGAGTTAGGGTTGTAGAGCGGCCGGAGCGCATCCAAAGGTGCAGGTCATGTGTTGTTTGAAAATTAATAAGTGGGACCCCTGGTTAGATCAATTGGTATGGCTCGCGACCATAAAAAGAGGTTTATTCCTCAATACAGAAGTCCGGGGTTTAACTCGACCTGTAGCAAGTACCGGCATGTCTTCCTCCTCTCTCCTCTCTTCTCCTGAAATTTTCCCTTTCATTGGGGACATTTTGATAAGTTTGCTTTTTAATTACTGCATGGCAAAATAATACAAGCAGCAGAGAAGGCACAAAGTTACTGTATTTCATGGTGGTCACCACATAATGAACAACTACCGCCAGGACACGAGCAACGGTCTCTGGGGGACACAACAACGGGGAAAAATGTCACACACCGTCGGACGGACCGCCACACGCGGGGCGCTCTACAGCAATTGGACGGTTGTGGTTGGGAAAAGTACAACAGAAAAAGCGGCTTCTGGGACATCATGCTTGGTCTCTGGGGAGGCAAACATGGGAAAATGAAACACCACATGCGGAGGACGGACCGTGTGATGGCCGCACTAGCAGCCACACATGGCAACAACAACTCACGGTGGGAAATCTCTTTGGTTTTGAGCGCATTACACAAAATAAATAACTGGACACACACTTTAGTTCTACAAACAGTTTTATTAGTTATTTGACTTAGTTTTCTATTTGGGTGGACACATTTAGTTAATTTGGGGGTGGCAGTAGCTCAGTTTGTAGGGAGTTGGTTGGATACTGGAGGGTCGCGGTTCAAGTCCCTGTTCGGACCAAAGTATGGTGGTGGACTGGTAGCTGGAGAGGTGCCAGTTCACCACCTGGGCACTGCCAAGGTGCTCTTGAGCAAGGCATTGCACCCCAACTGCTCAGGGCCCCTTTCCATGGGCAGCCCCTCACTCTGACATCTCTCCATTAGTGCATGTATAGGACCTGAGCATGTGTGTGTGTAATTCAGGCCTGTGTGTAAAGTGTGTAATAATAACAGAGTGTAAGTTAATAAAAAGTAGATTATTATTTATTAACTTTGTCAATTTAACTAATTTCAGGTTTATTATCTTTAAGTTACATTCTGTGAAATTATACCTTTTCTTTTGAGTTGCCAGTTCCTGGGGAGTTGCTCCTGGGGTCGTTGGCTGACAGACGAAAGGACCTCCAATTGATTCTAAGTTGTTTGAATGGGAATGGATAATTGGACTGTACCATGTTTTCCCAATATCATGGGAACACTGGAGCTTCAGAAGGAGTCACAGGCACTGAGGCTGAAGAAAGCAGAGATCCAACGATGCTGGACCTGGCTAGCATTCTTCGTGCCCACATGGGCCGGCAAGAGGCCCGTGGCGCTCGCCTGAGGTATGAATCTGCATGACAGGAGCAGCGGTTTAGGGCACTACAACATCAGTTCCAACTGCTGCAGCTTTACATGCAAGCTTGCACTTCCCCAATTCCGGAGAACACACCAACAGCTCTGGACTCAGATGAACCTGGGCCCCAAGTCCAAACAGAACTGGCATAAGAGTGTGTTCCATCCTCTGCCTCATCAGGTCAGTTTCAGTTCCCCTCAGAACCCAGATTAGAGAAATTAACAGAGCATGATAATAATAGTGAACAGTTCCTTATAACTATTGAGAGGATTGCAGCAGCATGTTGGTGGTTTAGGTCTGACTGGGTTTTGCGCCTTATTCCATTGCTTACTGGAGAAATATGAAATATTAAGAAATATGACATTGACCCAGAGACCTACAGGCAGAGATTCCGTTTAACAGATATTGATCCTGGTGAAAGTCCCAAGGAGCTGTATGTAAGACTGAAGGAGCTTTATGGGAAGTGGATCCAACCGAAAGGTAAAACTGTTAAAGCTGTTGGTGAAATTATAATCTTGGAGCAGTATTTGCGGATGCTATCTCTGAGCTGCAGGTATGGATCAGGGAACACGGCTGCAGAGGCTGCGTCACTGGCTGATGTGTTTGCAAGATGTGGCTGAAGAAAGGACACCATGGAGCTACCACCTGGAAGGCTACAAAAGACACCCGTAGAGCCCACATCCTCTCAATGCCATCAGAGGGCAACAACAGGTGTGGGTAAGGCTCCCCTGAGGAGAACCAGCCAACAAATACACAAAGGTCTTGTAATTGACCTATTTTCTACCTGTGCAGCCAAGAGTGTCAGACAAAGCCAATGTGCCCAGGTGCTAAGCTCACTCAGATGTGTGTTGTGCCATGGAAAAATAACCATAAATGTTATAGCAATCAATCCATGAAGATGACAACTGTCAAAGTTAATGGTAAAGCTCTGAAGGCCCTAATGGACTCTGAGTGCAGACCCTGGTGCACAGGCAATTTGTACCAGCTAATGTTATGTGCACCCTTGAAACTATTCCTATCTGCTGTGTACATGGCAATAAGAAACCCTACCCCACTGCTTTGTCCTTGTTTACATTGAAGGACAACCCTACCTATTGAACACTGGAGTTGCTGACACTCTTCCTTTCCCAGTAGTGCTGGATAGTGACCTGCCAGTCTTATTTGATTTGTTGAACCAACCTCAAAGTTGCAATGTTGCCGTAACAGAGCCCAGGCCAAGATGGTAGATGAGCCCTCTGTTACCCTCAGTGCCCTGCCTTTTTATGATGCAGATCTGGACACTCAGAGAAGCTGTGGAAGTCTAGCAGGCAAAAGAGGCAGGAGAGGTTCCAGCACACTGTCATAAAATCCCCAGTTGCAGTAACTCTAGACTTGTCATTAGGTTCTAAGATACCTTCAGACATTGTTCAGATGCAACACGATGACTCCAGCCTAGTGACTTTATTGGGCAGTGCTAAAGAAACAGGTTTACTTGAGGCACACTCTTGATGCTTGGCACCCACAGACCAGAATCAGAATCAGAATCAGAATCAGAAATACTTTATTAGATCGAAGAAATGGTGCAGTTGCACAAATAGTAGAAATATAAATAAAAATACAGAGTGTGGATATTTATATAGTTCAAATAATATTATGATACATTATTTACATAATTAACATTATAAGGTGTTGCAATGGTGAAACGTAATAATAATAATAATAATAATAATAATAATAATAGTAGCAGTTAAGTATTAGTATGCACATTACAGTGTTATTGCACAGATAATATTGTCAGTTTTAACCTCTAAGTGTGTGTATGTCAGACATAGAGGAGAAGGATATAATTTGATGGCCCAGGCAGATGACTTCCTGTGGCGCTCTGTGGTGCATTTTGGGAGACTGAGTCTATCACTGAAAGTGCTCTGTGATTGAGCAGCAAGCCATGGAGTGGGTGCAGACATTGTCCAAGATGGCATGTAGTTTGGACGGACTGACAGAACGGTTCAATCAGAACCTCAAGCAAATGCTCCGTAAGTTAAATGACACAGGTTCTGATTGGGATCAATGGCTACCCTACCTTCTTTTGCATACCGGGAAGTGCCCCAGGTCTCTACTGGGTTTTACGCATTTGAACTGTTGTATGGTCATGAGGTAAGGACCACTGACCTTGTTAGGGAGGCCTGGGAAGGGGACCAGCAAAGGGAGGGTGTTAACGTCATCTCATATGTTGTTCAGATAGAGACAGGCTACAGAAGATGGCAGAACTTGCCCAGCAGCACATGCGCAGGCCCAGCGGTACCAGAAAAGTATGATAAGTGGCATGGCAGGACCTTTGTTCCAGGTCGGACGGTCCTAGTCATGCTGCCTACCAGTGACAGCAAACCTCTTGCAAAATGGCAGGGACCTTTTGAGGTGGAGAAGCAACTTGGACCCACCAGCTACCAAGTTTTCTACTGCAAGCCGACCACGTTCCAGCAGGGTGCTGCATGTGAACCTCCTAAAGGAGTTGGCTGAAAGACCTGCGAGGAAGGCAGAGGTATTGCTGATCAGAGCTGTGGAGGAAGAAGAAGTGGTATATGGCCAATATCTGCCCTCAGCAGCTCCAGCAGAACCTGAAATGGATCATCTGCCAGCTGATCAACAAAATCAGGTGAAAGCTTTATGTTATCGTCAAATATTTCAAGAGTACCCAGGTCGCACAAATATGGAGGAGCATGATATTGTGTTAAGGAGGAGGCAGTTAAACAGATGAGTTACAGGATCCCAGAACGCCTCCTGGTGTCCTTGAAAAAGTAGTGGACCTGATGCTGTCTCTGGGGATCATGAGCGCTCCAAAAGTGAGTGGTGTAATCCAGTGGTGTTGGTTCCAAGAAGGATGCCACAATACGGTTTTGTATTGATTTCTGATACCTGAATTCTGTGTACAGTTTGATTGCTATCCATCGTCACATATTGATGACATGATTGAGTCATCCAGCAGTTTTCTGGGCTATCAATGGGATTGCTACAGAAAAAGTACACATGTGATACTCTGGTAGACCAAATGATGTTTAACGTGTGTCCAGCTAATTTAAATAGCTCACGTTACTGTATTGTGTGATTGCTTGATTGATTATTGTATGTGGCGTTTTCATTTGCCAGGTGCAAATGTTCACCAAAACAAGTTCCTTCCCGAGACTATTTAGCAGAGCCATGGCTGTAGAGATAGAGCTGAAAATGCAACACTTCTGTTTTAGTAACTTGAAAAGTTTTTAATACATAGGACAAAGGAAAGGAAACAAGGGTAGAAAATGATAAGAAAGATTGGATAGAGAGACAGTGAGAAAGGCAGGGTTACAGAGAGTGATGAAGATGATGGTGGGATGTGCAGAGTCAGGGAGGAGGGCATCAGAGTCAAACAGGGACTGAGAAAGAGGAGGGGATGAAGAGAATGAGAGAGAGATAAATCAGTTACATGACTCAGGTTAGAGCTGCAGATGGAGGTTGAGGACGGAGCAGAGCTCTGCTTTCCACAGTTCCCTAACACCTCCTGCAGGAAGCCTTCGTCTCCTTGGCCCCAAACACTGCTCATTTACACTGTGTGTTACTCCCTCTCTCTGACCACTGTGACTCTCAACCTGCTCATCATCATCTCTATCTCCCACTTCAGGCAGATATTAACTTCTTTGCTTCTCTCTACAGGATTTGTAACTTTAAAATGTGAACAGCTGCTTTATATTTACAAGAATTGTCTTTGAGTTAGTTCTGAATGATGTTGCTCCAAATGTCTGACTTTGATGCCAGAGACTGTTGTTCATGTCTACACTGTTACCAATATTAATCATTGCTTTCTGTCCAGCGTGACCTTAACCAAGTCTTTTTAACCATCTACTGATGTGGTGGATTGAAAAATATTTAAACTAATATGGTTTTTATATTTTTAATTTTGAGAACTGGTTAGGGTTGTTCTGTCAGTGTGATACTTTTCTCTTTCCCTGCAGGCAGCTCCACACCCCCACCAACATCCTCCTCCTCTCTCTGGCTGTCTCAGACTTTCTAGTGGGCCTCGTGCTGATGCCGGGGGAAATCCTCAGGAAAACATCCTGCTGGTTTCTTGGTGACTTTGTGTGTTTTCTTTATAATTATCTTTCAATCATCATTACTGTATCCTCAATAGGTGATGTAGTGCTCATATCAGTTGACCGTTATGTGGCTATTTGTGACCCTCTGCATTACAGCACCAGAATCACTGTGAACAGAGTTAAACTCAGTGTTTTTCTGTGTTGGCTCTATTCTGCTTCCTACAGCTTTTTCTTTGTGAAGGATGACCTGACTCAACCGGGAGGTATAATTCCTGCTGACGGAGAATGTTTGTTGATCATTGACTATTTCACAGGAGTAATGGATCTTGTTTTGTCCTTTATTGTTCCAGTTCTTCTCATCGTAGCTCTGTATCTGAGAGTATTTGCCGTGGCTGTGTCTCAGGCTCGTGCCATGCGCTCACATTACAGCTGTCACACTCCAGCTGGCAGGGACTCCAAAGGCAAAGAGATCAGAGCTGAAAGCAGCCAGGACTCTTGGTGTTCTGGTAGTTGTGTTTCTAATGTGTTACTGTCCATTTTACTGTGTCTCTCTTGTAGGTGACAGCTTGGTCAATGCTTCATTTGCATCCTATGTTCTCTTTATGTTCTTTTGTAACTCTAGTCTAAACCCTGTGATCTATGCCTTCCTTTACCCCTGGTTTAGAAAAGCAGTTAAACTCATAGTTACTCTTCAGATACTGCAGCCTGGCTCCCGTGAGACCAGCATGCTGTAGAGAGGCTGTGGAGGGACTGAGATCAGACTCGGGCTGAATGAATATGTTCCTGCTGTTTCAGTGACTGAAATATCAAATAGAGAAATTGAAAATATACTTTCCTGTCTTTAAGTGTAAATTGTGTACGATCAACAGTTGAAAGGTCTGTTCTTCAGCTTTATCTTGTTGTGTACTGTGTCTCTCTGATGCTGCTGCATTTAAAGAAAGAGTCATAAGCACCAGATACTGTTTCTAGGTAATCACTAGTGACATGAAACATTTCAACCCAACACAACAAAAGCGCTATGAAAGCTTTGTATTTATGTCTCTGTGTTTCCTCAAAGCATCATCTCTGTGATTTATGTCGATGTTGTTGCAAACAGAAATCCCCGGCCTGCTCGGCCTCTGTTTCACTGATAAAAAAGAACAGCCCCACTTTCCCATCAAGTGTAGAAAAACATCAGCTGTGAACTGTAGTTGTGTTTCACATAAAACTGTCAGGACAAAAAGATCTTGGGCCCTTTACAAAGTTGTTGTAACCATTTCAATTTAGTATCATTCATATGTGATCCCTATTTAACATATATTGTCTTTATGACATAATTATGTAAAGCACTATGAAGTCCTGTTGTGAGAAGCAAAATAATAGATTATTTGAAAAGACAGGATTATCTCCAATTCATCAGATCATTGCAGTCACATTTCCAGAGAAACATGTAATCATAGGACAGAGAAAGTTCAAGTTTAACAAATTATGTAAAGTATAATGGGTTGCAATTGTTAATCAATTTTATTAGAAAGTCATCACAATTGTCATTAATTTAATGTTACATAGCATAGAGATTTGATAAAGTGGCGTATGATAATAAACAGACATATTCACAATGTAATATTGTGTCTTTTATCGATTTTCCCACTGATGTGAAATGACAAGAGACAATAATGACATGTTGAAAAGGGAAACCAACAGTGTGATTCAGCCAAACTAAATGAGGCAGGTGTTAAAGCCTGAGTCCTTTTATGGTGGTCCACTTTTCGGTCCACTTGGATGACAGATGCGTGCAGAAACCCCTTATCATAGCAGCCTGCCACGCAGCAATCATTGTTCAGCTACATTATCTGCAAACTTAAACTGCCACAGTTATTACTCTCTGCTGACTCGCCAGAAGATGGAGCTGTTGACTTGTAGTTTTCAGGATAGAAATGAAGTAAAGCAGTTGAGATGAGAAGAGGAATAGTGGTGTAGTCAAGTCAACCTTTGTCAAGTCCAAGACCAGGACTAGTCAGGACCGAGTCCAAATGAAAGACAGAATAGAAGCTTCTTCAAGACCATTTAGATACCTGTTCATAATGTATGTTATGCAAGAGACACTTTATCTCTTATTTTAAGATCACTTTGCAATTTTTTGTAATGATCCAAAAGCAAGTACAGTGTAACAACACTGTAGGATCAAATTAGGCTATAGACAGGTGTCACAGGTGTCCCTAAAAATACAAATGTTCCCATTCTTCAACTTATCGTGTCCTGAAGAATCCACAGTACACAGTGCTCAGTGACATTGTGTCTGTGGCAAAATCACCTAATTATCATCAAGGGATTTATTGGAAATGTCCTCGGGTACGTAAAATATATCAAATGTGGCCAATTACACTCATCCCAGAGCTGAGAAATATAGTACACCCAAAAGTAAATGAAAGAGCAACACACTCCAATGGGGTTATTAACTGCTACCATGGAAACTGTTTTTTTCACTTCATCAAAGACAGTCATAAGCACCAGATACTGTTTCTAGGTAATCACCCAGTTTAATGCAAGCTTGAAATTCACTCACGTATGACACTTGGAACATTTCATCCCAACACAACAAAAAAAGCATTTAGAGTATTTATGTCTCTGTTTGGTTAGAGCACAGAGAACAACATGTCCTAAACAGCCACACTTTGCCATTTATATTAGATCGTGTATAACATTTCTTGTTTCTGTGACACAAAATATAAAGCACTATGATGTTCTTTGGAAAGAATTTAAACAACATTATGTTTGAAAAGATTATCTAGAGTTGTCAGACAAACATCTACACTGTAATCATAGGGAAGAAAAGTGATGTGAAAGCTGATGGGTAGCTATTTAAAATCCTTTATAAATAAACAATCAGATTTAATTGACGTTAAAGTGGGGCACCCCAGGTAAAAATGTATATTAATGTGCATTAAGCCAAAGAGGCAGAACAAGGTATTAACTCTGCTGGGGCCCAAACCTTTGCAGATGCCATGTTTTTTGTTTTCTGTTATTTTGAAAGTGTAAATGATGAAATAAAATCTAACATTTTATAACATATTATACAAATGTCTAATCTGTCATTTGATGCCTTTGGAGATTTTCCATCTTTCTTGGCTTCTTTATGCACATTAATACAAACTTTTACCTGGGGTAACCAAACTTTCAAGCCCCACTGTAATACATGATGCATGAAATAGGATAATAAATTAGACTTATTCTAATGTGATGTCCTGTCTTTTTATTGATGTTTTACACTCTGTGATGTAATCTGGACTGACAATACGGGTCCCCACTTATTCAGAAATGCTCTGCTGACTCGCCAGAAGATGGAGCTGTTGACTTTTACAGGATAGAAATGAAGTAAAGCAGTTTGATGATAAGATGAATAGTGGTGTAGTCAAGTCAACCTTTGTCAAGTCCAAGACCAGGACTAGTCAGGACCGAGTCCAAATGAAAGACAGAATAGAATCTTCTTCAAGACCACTTAGATACCTGTTCATAATGTATGTTATGCAAGAGACACTATATCTCTTATTTTAAGATAATCACTTTGCATTTAGGGGGTACTGGTGTGCAGTTACTGGCCCATATGGTGACCAGTGTGAGTCATCAGAGGACGGTGGTGGTCTACGTGGAGCCCTTTTTTGGGATCTACTCCACCTTCTTCAAGTGAGATGCTCAGTGCTCAGCGTCCTGCTGCTGATGCTCTGTACTGCTGTAATCGCTGTGAGGAGATACACACACGCACACACACAAGATACACACACACACACAGACACACACACACACACTTAATATGATCACACACTCACATGGCGCACGCACACATACACACACACACACACACACACACACTCACACATACACACACACATATACAGACACACACACAAACAGACACACACACAAACATACACACACACACAAACAGACACACACACACAAATGCACTACAATCACAAAAACAGGCACACACAGACACACACACACACACACCGGCACACACACATATATAGATACAGTGGTGTGAAAAAGTGTTGCCCCCTTCCTCATTTCCTGTTCCTTTGCATGTTTGTCACACTTAAGTGTTCGGAACATCAAACCAATTTAAACAATGTCAAGGACAACACAAGTAAACACAAAATGCAATTTGTAAATGAAGGTGTTTATTAATAAAAGATGAAAAAAAAATCCAAACACATCATGGCCTGTGTGAAAAGTGATTGCCCCCTTGTTAAAACATACTATAACTGTGAGTAATCCACACCTGAGTTCAATTTCTCTGAGCCACACCCAGGCCTGATTATTGACACCTGTTCACAATCAGGCATCACTTAAATAGGAGCTACTTGACACAGTAAGGTCCACCAGAAGATCCTTAAAAAGCTACACATCATGCTGAGACCCAAAAATTCAGGAACAATTGAGAAAGAAAGTAATTGAGATCTATCAGTCTGAAAGAGGTTGTAAGCCATTTCCAAAGCTCAGGAATCCAGCGAACCACAGTGAGAGCCATTATCCACAAATGGCGAAGACATGGAACAGTGGTGAACCTTCCCCAGGAGTGGCCGGCCGCCCAAAATTACCCCAGAGCGCAGCGGCGACTCATCAAGAGGTCACAAAGACCCCACAACAACGTCCAAAGAACTGCAGGCCTCACTTGCACTCAGTTGAGGTCAGCGTTCATGCCTCACCATCAGGAAAGACTGGGCAAAAATGGCCTGCATGGCAGAGGACAAGGGAGAAAACCACTGCTGAGCAAAAAGAACATCAAAGATCGTCTCAATTTCTCACAACACATCTTGATGATCCCCAAGACTTGCAGGACAACATTCTGTGGACCGATGAGACAAAAGTGGAACTCTTTGGAAGGTGTGTGTCCAAGTATATCTGGCGTAAGAAGGAACACTGCATTTTCATAAAAAAGACATTATACCAACAGTAAAATATGGTGGTGGTAGTGTGATGGTCTGGGGCTGTTTTGCTGCTTCAGGACCTGGAAGACTTGCCGTGATAAAAGGAACTATGAATTCTGCTGTCTACCAAGAGATCCTGAAGGAGAATGTCCGACCATCTGTTCGTGTACTCAAGCTGAAACGAACTTGGGTTCTGCAACAGGACAATGATCCTAAACACACCAGCAAGTCCACCACCGAATGGCTGAAGAAAAACAAAGACTTTGGAGTGGCCTAGCCAAAGTCCTGACCTGAATCCTATTGAGATGTTGTTGTATGACCTTAAAAAGGCCGTTCATGCTTTCGAAAACCCTCTAATGTAACTGAATTAGGACAATTCTGCAAAGATGAGTGGGCCAAAATTCCTCAGGAC
>JABXJD010003469.1:0-21758 GCA_013375575.1 Percina caprodes | reverse complement strand
AGATCTATCAGTCTGGAAAGGGTTATAAAGCCATTTCCAAAGCTTTGGGAATCCAGCGAACCACAGTGAGAGCCATTATCCACAAATGGCGAAGACATGGAACAGTGGTGAACCTTCCCAGGAGTGGCCGCCCAAAATTACCCCAAGAGCGCAGCGGCGACTCATCCAAGAGGTCACAAAGACCCCACAACAACGTCCAAAGAACTGCAGGCCTCACTTGCCTCAGTTAAGGTCAGCGTTCATGCCTCCACCATCAGGAAAAGACTGGGCAAAATGGCCTGCATGGCAGAGTTCAAAGGAGAAAACCACTGCTGAGCAAAAGAACATCAAAGCTCGTCTCAATTTCTCCACAACACATCTTGATGATCCCCAAGACTTTTGGGACAACATTCTGTGGACCGATGAGACAAAAGTGGAACTCTTTGGAAGGTGTGTGTCCAAGTATATCTGGCGTAGAAGGAACACTGCATTTCATAAAAGAACATTATACCAACAGTAAAATATGGTGGTGGTAGTGTGATGGTCTGGGGCTGTTTTGCTGCTTCAGGACCTGGAAGACTTGCCGTGATAAAAGGAACTATGAATTCTGCTGTCTACCAAGAGATCCTGAAGGAGAATGTCCGACCATCTGTTTGTGTACTCAAGCTGAAACGAACTTGGGTTCTGCAGCAGGACAATGATCCTAAACACACCAGCAAGTCCACCACCGAATGGCTGAAGAAAAACAAAATGAAGACTTTGGAGTGGCCTAGCCAAAGTCCTGACCTGAATCCTATTGAGATGTTGTGGTATGACCTTAAAAGGCCGTTCATGCTCGAAAACCCTCTAATGTAACTGAATTAGGACAATTCTGCAAAGATGAGTGGGCCAAAATTCCTCCAGGACGCTGTAAAAGCCTCATTGCACATTATCGCAAGCGCTTGGTTGCAGTTGTTGCTGCTAAGGGTGGCCCAACCAGTTATTAGGTTTAGGGGCAATCACTTTTCACACAGGGCCATGATGGTTTGGATTTTTTCACCTTTAATAATAAACACCTTCATTTACAAATTGCATTTTGTGTTTACTTGTGTTGTCCTTGACTATTGTTTAAATTGGTTTGATGTTCGAAACACTTAAGTGTGACAAACATGCAAAGGAACAGGAAATGAGGAAGGGGCAAACACTTTTACACCACTGTACCTGTTACCTAGCTAAAAGCATGTGAAAAAAGATGTCTTTAGTCTGCTTTTTAAAGCAGATACTGTTGTATCAGACCTTAGTTCATGTGGAAGAGAATTCCAGAGAGTAGTGTTGTGGTGGGGACCGGCTGGCCGTGAGCCTGTTCTGTTTATTATTATTTGCTCTTTTCTTTTCGCACCTTTGTTATTGTTTCCCGGCCCTGTCCTCTGTTTGGTTTTTGTTTTTGGTTTTCTCTCCTGTCTCCTCCGAAGCCAGCTGATTACCCACACCTGTCTCCTGCCTGCAATCATCAATCGTCTCCGCCACACCTGCCAGTCCACACCAGTTCTTGTCGCTCACACCTGCCTGCCAATTACCATCAACCACAGTATATCTACCCCGGCTCTCCACTCACTCTTCACCTGAACGTTGACTCATCTACCTGGGTGAACCTTTCAGAGCCAGAAACACTTTTCCGCGTAACGCTATCCTGCCTCCGTGTGTGTCCTTGCATGTACCCTTTTTGCATCCTCTCTTTCAGTTCACTCCGGTCAGCTGGCTTCGGATCTTCCCCCGGTTCTCCTCCTCCTTGGCGTCCCCCTCATCATCTCCACCCCTGCCTTCATCCGCCACACCTGCAGCCAACCCAGCGGTTCTCTCCCCAGCCCTCAGCCTTCTCAGACTCCCGCCTCGCCATCCGCTGTGCGGTGTCTCCCTCCTCCTCGGCTCTCGCTCCCGGTCCCCTCCTGGACTCCATCCTCGCCCTTCCCTTCTGGTTCCCCAACCCTGCCAACCCTTCGGCTACTCCACCCCTAGGCTCCTGCCTCCACCTCCCGTTACCCTCTCCCCTCTCTCCTAATAAACATCTTTCCGTGAGTCGTGCGCCTGGGTCCGTCCTTCCCCGTAACAGTACGTTCAGGTCACCATGGATCCAGCCGACTCACCCCTGCCCCGATCCCACTCCTCCTTCCAGATCTGTCCTTCGCCGTGGCCTCCCAGGGCGCTGCTCGGGCAGCACGCCTCAGCCCTTACGGCTATGGCCGAGATGCTTCGCTCCCTGACCGAGGAGGTCCAGCGGTTGAATAGACAAACCGCTCCCCCGGGTCCCTCCGTTTCCGTCACCGGTCCTGCCCCTGCTATCCCTTCCGCTCCGCCTGTCCCTCTCGCTCACTCCGTCCCGTCTGATTTGGCCCCGTCTTCTCCACGCGAAACTCCGGTCTCCACTCCTGACAAATTCTCCGGCGTGCTGGGTACGTGCGAGGGTTCCTAGTGCAGTGCTCCTGGTGTTTAGCAGACAGCCAGTAACCTTCCACTCCGGCGAGTCCAGGGTTTGCTTCGTGGCTGGGCTTCTCCGCAATCGTGCGCTCTCCTGGTTTACCGCTGTGAGACAGGGGAGGCCCGATCTCCTCTCCTCATACCCTTCTTTCGAAGAGGAGCTGAGGAGGGTGTTTGATCATCCGGTGCGGGGCCTAGAGAGGAATTCCCGTCTCATGTCTCTCCGGCAGGGAGATCGCAGTGTCGCGGAGTACTCTGTTGATTTCCGCATCCTGGCCGCTGGGTCGGGGTGGAACAACCAGGCTCTCCGCAGCGCGTTCCTGGCCGGTCTTAGCGACCGGCTAAGGACTTTGGCCGCCAGAGTCGGCCGGAGAGCCTGGATGATCTAATCGGCTTAGTCACCGATCTTGACAATCGCATGCGGGAGAGGGATGAGAGCGCCACCATCGTTGCTCGCCCTCTACCCGACCAGTCCGCCACCGTCTAGGGTCGCTGCTCCTCGCCTACCCAGCGCCCCGCCATTCATCCCACTTCATCTCGGTCTGTCCCGTGCGGCCAAAGAGCAGGCTCGCCAGCAGCGGTGGGAGCTCTGGCGAGCCACATCCTTCCCAGTCGTAAACTTACTACTCGGCGTTTCCCTTACCTGGCGCGACATCTCCGTTCCTCTGGGGGCGCTCGTTGACTCCGGGCGGACGCTAGCTTCATTGACATTGAACTCGCCCGTCAACTCTCGATTCCCCATGTTCCCCTGGACACTCCCTCCGTGCCACCAGCCTTAAGGTAAACTCCTCACCACCGTCACTCACTGCACTCCCCGCTCGAGCTCCTCACCTCCGGCAACCACCACGAATCCCTCTCACTCCACCTTATTTCCTCTCCACTACCCCCATTGTTCTCGGTCTCCCCTGGCTCACGACTCACAACCTAATGTGGACTGGGCGCGGGGAAGATTAGAAACTGGAGTACCGAATGTCACTCCAGCTGTCTCCTGTCTGCTAGAGCCCCGGTAAGACATCCATTCCTGACCCGTCACCCGAGCCCCGGACCTGTCATTGGTCCCGCCGAGTACCATGACCTCGCCCTAGTGTTCAGTAAAGACCAGGCCATGTCCTTGCCCCCCACCGTCCCTCGACTGCTCCATAGCCCCCTCCCGGATGCCCCTCTGCCTAACAGCCGCCTGTTCAAGCTGTCCGGTCCGGAAAGGAGGCTATGGAGCAGTACATTAAGACTCCCTCGCGGCGGCATCATCCGCCCATCCTCATCCCCGTGGGCATCGGTTTCTTCTTTGTGGCCAAGAAAGACAAGTCGCCGTCCCTGCATCGATTACCGGGGCTCAATGCCATCACAGTACGCAATAAATACCCTCTGCCCCTTATGGATTCCGTCTATGAGTCCCTCTCCCGGTCCACTATATTCACCAAGCTCGATCTTCGCAACGCCTATCACTTGGTCCGGATCCGGGAGGGGGAGATAAACTGCGTTTAACACCCCTTTGGGTCATTATGAGTATCTGGTCATGCCCTTCGGATTAACCAATGCCCCTGCTGTGTTTCAGGCCCTGGTCAACGACGTGCTGCGCGATTACCTCCACCGCTTTGTCTTCGTCTACCTGGGCGACATCCTAATCTTCTCCGTGACCCAGTCCAGCATACCGAACATGTCCGCCTGGTGCTGCAGCGGCTCCTGGAGAACAGGTTATTTGTCAAGGCTGAGAATGTGAGTTCAGTGCCCCCTCCGTTCAATTCCTCGGTTTTGTTTTGGAGAGTGGGTGGCTTAGAGCTGACCCCGAAAAAATCAAAGCGGTAGTAGACTGGCCCACTCCCACATTGGTTAAACAACTGCAACGCTTCCTGGGGTTTGCCAACTTTTACAGGCGGTTCATACGCCGTTACAGCTCCGTAGTCGCCCCCTCACTCGCCTTACCTCCCCGTCTGTCCCGTTCACCTGGTCTCCGGAAGCCGCTGCAGCCTTCTCCCACCTCAAATCCTGTTTACCTCTGCCCCGTCCTCACCAATCCCGACCCTTCCCTTCAATTTGTGGTGGAGGTGGATGCCTCTAATACGGGGGTGGGGGCCGCTCTGTCCCGCTCCCCCTCAGACCAGAAACTTCACCCCTGTGTCTTCTTTTCCAGACGCCTCTCCCCCACTGAGCAGAATTACAGCGTGGGGGACCGGGAGCTCTTGGCCGTGAAGCTGGCGTTGGAGGAGTGGAGGCACTGGCTGGAGGGCGCCCAACAACCGTTCATCATCTGGACCGACCACAAGAACCTCTCCTATCTCCACTCCGCCCAACGACTCAACTCCCGACAAGCCAGGTGGGCTCTGTTCTTCAATCGCTTCAACTTCACCCTCTCTTATCGCCCTGGTCCTAGGAACACCAAGCCCGATGCCCTCTCACGCCTTCACTCCCCGTGACTCCAGCAGCCCACCTGACTTCATCCTCCCTCGCTCCTGCCTGACCGCCTCCCTGGTCTGGGAGGTGGAGTCCACCGTCCGCCGCGCCCAGTCTACCGACCCGACCCGGTACCGGACCCACTGGCCGCCTCTCGTCCCCCGGGCCCGTTCCCAGGTCCTGCAGTGGGCACATGCCTCCCGCTTCAGCTGCCATCCCGGCAGGGCCGCACGTTGTTCCTGATCCGCCAACGCTTTTGGTGGGACACGGTGGAGAAGGACTGTCGGGACTTCGTGGCCGCCTGCGAGTGTGTGCCCGGGCCAAGCCATCCCATCAACGGCCCGCCGGTCTGCTCCGCCCTTCCCATCCCGGTCGACCCTGGTCCCACATCGCCTTGGACTTTGTCTCTGGACTGCCCAACTCCCAAGGTAACACAGTGATAATGACAGTGGTGGACCGTTTTCTAAGTCTGTACATTTCATCCCTCTGCCCAAGCTTCCCACAGCACTGGAAACTGCCAAACTCATGGTCCATCACGTCTTCCGACTCCATGGCATCCCCCAGGAGATCGTTTCCGACCGGGACCCCAATTCTCCTCCCAGCTCTGGAAGTCCTTCTGCCAAGCCCTCGGAGCCACAGCCAGCCTGTCGTCCGGCCATCACCCCCAGACCAACGGACAGACCGAGCGGGCCAACCAGGACCTGGGGGCAGCCCTCAGGTGTGTGGCGTGCCGTGTCCCCTCGTCGTGGAGTACCCATCTACCCTGGGTGGAGTACGCCCACAACTCTCTGCCCAGCGCTGCCACTGGGATGTCGCCCTTCATGTGCGCCCTGGGGTTCCAGCCACCGCTATTCCCGGCCCTGGAAAAGGAAGTTGCGGTCCCATCAGTCCAGGCGCACCTTCGGCGGTGCAAGCGGGTGTGGAGGAGGCCAGAGCGGCGCTGCAACGCACCACGGCGCTCAACAGACGCCTAGCCGACCGCCACCGGAGGCCGGCCCCCATCTACCAGCCCAGCTAGAAGGTGTGGCTCTCATCCCAAGACCTCCCGTTACAGACCCCGTCTAAGAAGCTCACCCCCCGGTTCGTGGGCCCCTACACCATCGAGGCAGTTGTGAACCCCACCGCCGTGAAGCTCAGACTCCCATCCCACCTCAGAATCCACCCCGTGTTCCACGTTTCCCGCATCAAACCCGTCTCCACCAGCACCCTCTCCGTCCCAGTGGCAGCACCACCTCCACCCAGGATGATCGACGGCCACCCAGCCTACACGGTGCGCCGCCTCCTCGGCGTTCGACGTGGGGTCGGGGCTACCGGTACCTGGTGGACTGGGCGGCTACGGCCGGAGGAGCGCTCCTGGATCCCGGCCAGCCAAATCTTGGACCGCACCCTGCTGGATGACTTTTACAGGGCCCACCGGACAAGCCTGGCGGTCCGCCTGGGGCGTCCGTTGAGAGGGGTACTGTTGTGGTGGGGACCGGCTGGCCGTGAGCCTGTTCTGTTTATTATTATTTGCTCATTTCTTTTCGCACCTTTGTTATTGTTTCCCGGCCCTGTCCTCTGTTTGGTTTTTGTTTTTTGGTTTTCTCTCCTCCTGTCTCCTCCGAAGCCAGCTGATTACCCACACCTGTCTCCTGCCTGCAATCATCAATCGTCTCCGCCACACCTGCCAGTCCACACCAGTTCTTGCCGCTCACACCTGCCTGCCAATTACCATCAACCACAGTATATCTACCCCGGCTCTCCACTCACTCTTCACCTGAACGTTGACTCATCTACCTGGGTGAACCTTTCAGAGCCAGAAACACTTTTCGCGTAACGCTATCCTGCCTCCGTGTGTGTCCTTGCATGTACTTACCCCTTTTTGCATCCTCTCTTTCAGTTCACTCCGGTCAGCTGGCTTCGGATCTTCCCCCGGTTCTCCTCCTCCTTGGCGTCCCCCTCATCATCTCCACCCCTGCCTTCATCCGCGCCACACCTGCAGCCAACCCGCGGTTTCTCCCAGCCCTCAGCCTTCTCAGACTCCCGCCTCGCCATCCGCTGTGCCGGTGTCTCCCTCCTCCTCGGCTCTCGCTCCCGGTCCCCTCCTGGACTCCATCCTCGCCCTTCCCTTCTGGTTCCCCAACCCTGCCAACCCTTGGCTACTCCACCCTAGGCTCCTGCCTCCACCTCCCCGTTACCCTCTCCCTTCTCTCCTAATAAACATCTTTCCCGTGAGTCGTGCGCCTGGGTCCGTCCTTCCCCCGTAACAGAGTAGGGCCATAATGACTGAACGCAACATTAAGAATTGATTCTAGGTATAATGAGGAGAATTTGATTAAAAAGGTAACAGTGAGGCTCAATGTAATGATGACATTGTGTCCACCATTAACAGCCACAGGAATGAATGAGACGTTCTGTTCAACCTAGAGATGGAAAACTTTCTGATACAACCACACACAGACTAGAACCTCCAAACTATGATGTTTTTCCAACACTGTATGAGCTTTTTTTAGAATCTTTCAGCTCATAGTTTTGGTTTCATGGCCCTCAAACGACCAGAAAAATGCTGCTTTAAATTTTAAAGAAAAGTTGATGAACCAGCAAACACTTGAATTAACTGACTCAGTTCTTTTAGGTAGACATTATGAGGAACAGAAATATTTACAGAAGAGATTTTTGCACGATTTGTGTCTGAAATTACAAAAGTGCTGTTTAGTAAATGAACGGATGTAAAGCGTTGTTACTATTAATGATCATTTCCTGGGTTTTGGATGTTTAGAGCAGAAGATTGTTGTAGCACCACCACCACCAAGTAACTGCCTGGACTACATGCTTCAAATAACTGTAATCCTAGTTTTGGTTATAGAATACATTTTATTACTAATATCCTGAAAATTTCTGAGGGAAATATAAGATTATAAGATCAAGTGCAGATTTGAGTCGCGCATGCGTCAAGAGACGAGTGAAGATGTGATTATAGACATATAAAGAGTAGACACCGCATCAATCGTTACTGCCTACTGGCAAGAAATCCAGCCGCCATCTTGGACTGGTCATACTCGTTGCTTAGCAGCAGAAGATACAAGATGCCAGAGCACTGTGCAGCATATTCCTGCTCAAATTGGCGGATTTCTTTTAATCTTATCTCTTTCACTCTGGGTTCTGTAAAGCATTTTGCATCTGTGTTTTAAAAATTGCTACATAAGTTAAGTTTTGCGACTTTTCAAGGGAGATTCAACCAAGTTAATGTGCAGTTTAAATAAAAACTGCCACTTTTCATTTCATACTGCTACTTTAAACAAGTACTGGTACGCGTACTTTGTTAGGGGTGCAAGATATATCAACGCAATATCGTTACACAGCAGATCGTTATATGAGTGAGTATGACCTATACATTATTCTGGGGGTCCAAAAGCAGCACTAATGTCTGCTTATGTTGTTATTAGGCCTACATTGGGATCGTCTCTGGTTTAGTTGGGATTTGTTTGATAATGTGGTATCCTAACTGTAATATCTTAACTGTAATATTGAGGAACAGGAATGCTTATCTGTAAGTTATGTAATTTACTTCTCTAGGAAGAATAAGGGTTAATTTGCCTTATCCTGTGTCTGAAGTTAGCTGCTAATAAGGGATGTTGCAGAAGGAGGCTAATACATTGAGTTATGAATCAGAGTATGTTATGCTGACAGGATGTTGTCTCTAAGTGTAGAAAGACACCGAAAAAGTTGTTGCTAGCTTGAGACATGTACAAGTAGCTTCGTAACTTGCAAAGATGTCATGCCTGTCTGTTTGTATTAAACGTTCAAATGATTTGGGATGTTGTGGACATTAAGTTCTTCCTTGGAAGATATAACAGATAAGACTTGCACTTTACTCTTATAACCATTCCAATAGCAATGTACTTGGGTAGAGAGTCAACACAACATAAAAGAGGTGTATCTGTCCAAATACTTATGTAATAAGAGCTGAGACAACTGGTTATTTATCAAATATATCAAAAGTCTCAATAAGTAGGCCTATGCAATATTTATTTTATTTTGTGGAGCTGTCCTGTTAACTTTATTTATATATTTATACTGTCCAACCAGTACAACATGTCCTGTTCTGTGGACATGGTCCTTATTTATTTATTTATTATATATATGTTGGACCAGTCCAATATGACTTTCAGTTGAAATAAACCTTTTGTTGTAAGAAAACTTGTTTAATTTGTTATGAATCTATTTTGTAATTTCACATATGTTTTAAAATATCGGAATTCATATCAATATTGCAAAATCACATTTTGTCAATATTGTGCAACCCTAGTGTGTGTGTGTGTGTGTGTGTGTGTGTGTGTGTGTGTGTGTGTCTGTGTGGGAGGGCTAAATGTCAAGGGCTGGTAGGAGATGGATGCAGAACAACGTGGTAGTACCGTGTGTGTGTGAGAGAGAGAGGCAAATATAAAACGCTTCAAGTAGACTCTAATAATATAATCATATTGTTTCTTGAACTTAAATATCTGACTTTACTTTCACATTTGTGATGTAGGGGTATTTTGCAAATATACGCCGGGGACGTCTGGTCTAGGGTGACCAGACGTCCTCGGATTCAGGGGACAGTCCCCGTTTTTGGTTGTCTGTTCCTGGCTAAATACAGAAAAAAACTACCTCTGTCCCTGTTCTGTTTTTAAAGACACAACATTAGGTTTTTCAATCAGATTGATAGTCAAACTGGAAATGTCCCCGTTTTTCTCCCTTTTCTGGGATTATGTTCCCAGTTTTGATCTCGGACGCCTGGTGACTTTATATCATATCAGAATATTCTATTATTGTTAAGCACACTATGAATATTAAAATACGCCTAATCATGTGTCCTGTATCATAGCTACATGTATGACCTTTGCAGCAAAAAAAAGCGTGAAAATGAGTTCTGTATTCAGTGAGGGTGATTAATTAAACTCGCTGACAGCTCATTGCACCTGCCAAACAGATTCCACTGAGTGGAGCGGTGACCGGTCCAAGATGGCGGCTCCAGGCTTGTCAGTGCCAGTAGGCAATAGCGTTCGATGCGGCGTCTACTCTTATATGTCTATGAGTAGAAAGCTGAATAAGATATTGCTAGGCAACCAAAATGTCAGTTAGTGGGTCAAAGTTCAAGATTAAATCACGAAGAACACCCAAAACAAGTTCACGGCTATTTTAATGTGCACAGTGCCATGGTTAGCGTTGGTAATCCTTTAGAGTCTATTTTATGGAAAAGGACTTGAAATTAGTGATTGAGGTCATAAACACATTATGAAACTTTTATTGAGGTAATAAATCAAGTGAGAAGAAGGGTCCCCATAGTCCACGATGTTCCACTTCCGGGATTTTTCAGGCACTGCAGGAAATTCCCTGGATGATTGTCCGTCAAATTCCTCTCTTGTGTGGGAATTCTAAACTCGAATGACTATGGTTACCTCCTCCTCAGATCTCTGCAGGGTAAGTCCAGCTTTTGAACGCACACGTACCACCAAAACAAGTTCCTTCCTGAGGCTATTTTGCAGCGGCTCGTGCAGAGCTTAGCCCCGCCCATGATGATTGTGATTGGTTTTAGTAAATGCCAATAAACCACAGCACGTTTTTCTCCCATCCCCAAATGCTATGTGGACTAAACAGACACTCCGTGCAGCGCTGTGGAGGATGGTCTGGCAATGTAAGACTACTTTCCCCATAGACCTCTAGAGAAACTGACTTCTTGTTTCAACCAGCGGAGTCACCACCCTGCTGGAAATTAGAATAACAACTGAAATGTGTACACACAACAATAACAAATTTCTTTAATATATGTATTTTTGTATATGCAAACAGAAATGTTGTACGTGTTTATTTGCCTACAGACTGGGGAAGTGAGATGCAGTCACTCAAGTGGTCACTCAACGGCACATGGACATACATCAAAGTATCATCATACAAAGTACTCAAAAAGTGTCATTATCTAGGAGTTTTACCACTTAGGGTAGGTTGTAGAATGGATGTCAGCTCCTGAGTTATATTCCAAAAAAAAGTTAATGCCGATTCACAGCCCTTCAAAGTGAGTTATTTGACTTTCACTCGCTTAAACATGGAATATTCAATTTCATCCAAAAATAAGTAAGTATTCTCGTTTCTGACTTTCCAATCACCCAAGAAGGAAGTGTCATGCATTATATTTGCATGTTTTGTAAGATTCATGAGGGTTAATTTGAAGCATGGCATTATGGCAGAGAATCTGGAAATTATGTAAAATGTTATTTTAAGGCAATTCTGCATTCTTCTTACAGCATGTATTAAGAAGGATTATGTTGTGCCAGTGTTAACACTGATATACAGTATGTGACACAATGTCCAAATCCAGTCCTCTGTTTACTCATGGCGTGCAATGAAGATTCATCATAGACATTAAAATAAAATGGCAGAAGGTATATATAGTAGCCTATGTAGCAGATTCCATTTTTGCACACAGCCTTGGTATCACCAGCTGCTCCTTATAACCTGCCAGCAATGAGCTTCTCCAGGACAGGATTTCCAGCCCTCTCTGCATGTGAAACTATGAAGCAGGTAACACTAAGGAAGTCACATACATTGAAACACACAAGTCGGAGGTATCGCTACTGAAACCCGAACCCTCGAACCCTGGATCTCAGATGGGAACCCCTGCCCCACATATCATAAAACCTGGCCAAAGGTCGACCCTTAAATTCAATTTAATTTAATTTATAGTATCAATTCATAACAAGTGTTATCTCAAGACACTTTACAGATAGAGTAGGTCTAGACCACACTCTATAATTTACAAGGACCCAACAGTTCTAGTAATTCCCCCAAGAGCAAGTAATTAGTGGCGAGGAAAAACAAGGAAAATAAACACACATTGCTACAATAAATGTGTTATTTCATTCTCAGGCTTTTGCACAATGCTTAAATTAAACTTTGGCTCAGCAGCTATGCTTGAGTTTAATGCACAACATTCAGGAAAAGGACTAAGCCGATATTCAAGTTATCCTGGATGAATTTAGCCTAGACTTGATTGCCCAAAAGCAGGTTGAATTAAACCCAGCTGAGTAACCATGGAGATGTATTCTTTGCAGTTAGCCTGCCAGGCTAAACTTAATCCCAAAGTTGTAGGTGTTAAATCAGTTGTCGCTCAGATCCGAAATATTGTAGTGTTTTATACCATTGTCTTCTGAATGTATTTTTCTTTATTTTATTAAATCTTGCTTTTGCAGTTGTTTAGATGGTTAGAAATGGTTACACTGGCACCGAGATTGGAGGGACAATGCAGCTATAGACCTAGATGACATAAATGGCAGACTGGTCAGAGACCAACACATAAATTATTATAGATGACTGATTTCATTTTTGTTGTTGCTTGTCCTTCTCTAATAAAGGTGGGTTTGTGTTACTCCTTAATATGAAGGCCTAATGTATTTTTTATAAGATATCAGTAGCTTACTTTGGTTTCATAACCTTCTCAATTTTAGTCTCACATCACTGGACCAATAACTTGGCCTATAAACTGTAGTGTACATTCATCACACAGGGAATGCCACAATGCTTCTCTTTTTATTTTTGTGCTGTCACTTGTCAGCTTGGAGCTTGGGAGAGAGATATCTGACAGTTTGTGAATTCTGTAAGCCACCCATTGATTAGCACAGCAGGAATTGTGCATAATTTATATTGCCTTTAGCCAATACTCACTATGTTGCCAAGCTAGCTGTCAGGCCTCTGGATCCTGTTACAAATATATTTTCTATGAGTGCTATATCATTGACTTCTCATCCATTATGGGCTAAATATGCATTTCCATTAGATTAACATGATACCTTAGACCTTCTGGAGTCCAGTGACACTGTCTCTTCATCATTGGCTGCAGAAGCTCCTTCCCATACGGCAGAAATCCCTTCCCCCTGCCATATTGAATAGTATTTACATTGACAGCATGTGCCAAGCCATATGTAAATGTAAATGGCCTGTATTTATGTAGCGCTTTTCTAGTCTTAACGTCCACTCAAGGCCCTTTTACATATTACAGAACAGAGCTGTAGTCAAGACCACGTTTGTCGAGTCCAAGACAAGTCCAAGACCAGGACTAGTCGAGCCCAAGTCAAGCTCAAGTCCGAGTCCGAGTCAAGGCCGAGTCCAGGACAGAAAAAAGTCTTATGCATGACAGTATCAAGACAATCATTTTGGGTTATTTGTTGCTATAAAAGTAAAAACAGTGTCAGAACACCCAGGATTTGTAAGTATACCCATTCCGCTTGATATCATGTAATCTAATCTACAGAGATAAGTAACGAAGTACAAATACTACTACTATTTTAACTTTACTATTTATTTTTGTGGTGACTTTTACTTTTACTCCTTACATTTTAACACAAATATCGGTACTTTCTACTCCTTACATTTTACAAAACTGACTCGTTACTTTAGTTTTGTACAAAAGGTCGTCATGTCGGAGAACAGCGACCACGCACTCAGGATTTATAAACGTGAGCAAAATAGGAAAGATAATCTATATATATTCTTACCTTATAATATAACTTGTCTCCTCCTAGTTGAATTAAAGCACTTACTGTTAAAACATAAGTTTGTAGACACTACCTTATTTAATCATTAAATTAATAGATATTTTTGTGTCTGTGTTGTAGTTTATATACGTCTAAGCACCGCTGGCTGCTGCTAGAGACCAGTCTTATTTCTCCAGGTTTTTAGCACAGAATTCTTTAGTTTTTAGTTTTGTTTCTCAGTTGACCCCAGGAGGGTTCTGTTAAAAAGAGACTAGCTGTCTGGTGGATAATCAGTTGAGATTGTGTGTGTGTGTGTGTGTGTGTGTGTGTGTGTGTGTCCTTGAGAACTGTAAGTTGTATAACTCATGTCGTCAGTTCATTTGCCTATTGTTGTGTTGGTCTATAGTTCTGGGACATTTAAAGTAAGTTAGCTATTGATTTTGTTGATTGTGTGCTTTACCTGTTACCTAGGTTACACCTGGCTATTGAGTCATAATGGAGATTGTTGAACGCCCTTGCTCACATGTGCATTTTAAGTGCATCATTTACATGCTGAAGTAGTTACACTGCATTAAGATAATGAAATAGTGGTTTTATTGTTATTATTTGCTAGCACATATGATTCCTATATGCATTGTGTATGGTAGCCTTTACAATGTTATTTATTTATTTGCAGAAACACAAACAAAGAGAAGTTGTCTCCGTCCGTGTTCAGACACACCTGGGGGACGTTGAAACCAGAATCAGCTTTAAATCCAGTCCTAATCTAATTCAATTCAATTCAATTTATTTATAGTATCAATTCATAACAAGAGTTATCTCAAGACACTTTACAGATAGAGTAGGTCTAACCTACACACTCCAGAATTTACAAGGACCCAACAGTTCTAGTAGTTCCCTCCAGAGCAAGCAACAGTGCGACAGTGGCGAGGAAAACTTCCTTTAGGAAGAAACCTCGACAGACCCAGGCTAGTGGTGGGCGGTGTCTGACGACCGGTTGGGGTTAGAATGAAGAGTGGCAATAACAGCCACAGAAAAGATAACAGTTTGTAGTAGTTCTTTGTAGTAGTTCATGGCATAGCAGGGAATTGTGCGGCATTACAAGGCACAGCAGGACGTAGCAGGATGAACACGGCATCACAGGACGTGTAGCGGACCATGGCTACAGCTGCTACCATGATGTTGGAGCCTCCTGATCCGAGGGAACATGCTGGGGGGAAAAGAACATAAGGACTCCGGGGAATGACTCCCCAGAGCTAGGTTAGTAACAAGAATTTCTGGGACATAGATGCACACAAATGGAAAGATAGAAAGATAAAAAGATAGAGGAGAGAGGAGCTCAGTGTGTCAAAGGAAGTCCCCAGCAATCTAAAACTGTTACAGCATAACTGGGAGAGCATAACTAACTAGGAGAGCATGACTAACTAGGAGAGACAGGGTAAAGAGAGCTGCCGGATCGGGCTAGACTCTCCCCAGCCGGATCGGGTTGTATGCCCTGCCTCTAGTTTTATTATATTATTGATTATATGATAGATAGATCTGACAACTATGACGAAGCAGGTAGGCCGGGTTAGGCGGACAATATTCATTCTATGCCCTAACTATACGCTTGATCAAAGAGGAAAGTCTTAAGTCTACTCTTAAATGTGGAGACTGTGTCTGCCTCCTGAACCCAAACTGGAACCTGGTTCCACAGGAGAGGAGCCTGATAGCTCTGACTCCCGTTCTACTTTTAGAGACTCTAGGAACCACCAGTAACCCTGCATTCTGGGAGCGCAGTGCTCTTGTAGGGTTGTAAGGTACTATGAGCTCTTTAAGATAAGATGGTGCCTGACCATGAAGAGCTTTGTAGGTGAGAAGAAGGATTTTAAATTCTATTCTAGATTTTACAGGAAGCCAATGCAGAGAAGCTAAAACAGGAGAGATATGATCTCTTTTCCTGGTTCCTGTCAGAACACGTGCTGCAGCATTCTGGACCAGCTGAAGACTTTTTATGGACTTTTTCGAGCATCCTGATAGTAAAGAATTGCAGTAATCTAGCCTAGAAGTAACAAATGCATGGACTAGTTTTTCTGCATCATTTTTAGACAGGATATTCCTGATTTTAGCAATATTACGCAGGTGAAAAAGGCGATCCTTGAAATTTGCTTTATGTGGGAATTAAAGGACAAATCCTGATCAAAGATAACTCCAAGATTCCTCACAGTGGTGCTGGAGGCCAGAGTGATGCCATCCAGAGTAACTATCTCTTTGGATAATGCGTCACGGAGGTGCTTGGGTCCCAGAGCAATAACTTCAGTTTTATCTGAGTTCAACATTAGAAAATTACAGCTCATCCAGGTTTTAATATCCTGAAGGCACATTTGAAGTTTAGCTAACTGATTAGTTTCATCCGGCTTGATCGATAGATATAATTGAGTATCATCTGCATAACAATGAAAGTTTATGGAATGCTTCCTGATAATATTGCCTAAAGGAAGCATATATAAAGTGAACAGGATTGGACCGAGCACAGATCCTTGTGGGACTCCATGACTAACTTTGGCGTACAGAGGATTCATCGTTAACATGAACAAACTGAGATCGATCTGATAAATAAGACTTAAACCAGCTTAGAGCAGTCCCTTTAATGCCAATTAAATGTTCCAGTCTCTGTAATAAGACATGGTGGTCAATGGTATCAAATGCAGCACTAAGATCTAATAACACCAGTACAGAGATAAGTCCTTTGTCTGATGCAATTAGGAGGTCATTAGTAATTTTCACAAGTGCTGTCTCTGTACTATGATTAACTCTAAATCCTGACTGAAAATCCTCATATAAGCTGTTGCTATGCAGAAAGTCACACAGCTGTTTGGCGACTGCTTTCTCAAGAATCTTAGAGAGAAATGGAAGGTTGGATATAGGTCTATAGTTGGCTAAAACATCTGGATCAAGGTTGGGCTTTTTCAGAAGAGGTTTAATTACAGCTACTTTAAAGTGCTGTGGTACATAGCCTGTTAATAAAGACAGATTGGTTATATCTAGTAGAGAAGTGTTGACTAATGGTAAAACTTCTTTAAGTAGCCTAGTCGGGATGGGGTCTAAGAGGCAGGTTGATGGTTTAGATGAAGAAATAATTGAATTAAATTGATAAAGATCAAGTGAAGCAAAGCAAGTCTAAACATATATCTGGTTTTACAGCTGTCTGAGGTTCCTGAGTTTAGAGATAAGTCAGTGCCAGTTAAAGGCAGGTCTTGGTGAATTTTGCTTCTAATAGTTATAATTTTATCATTGAAGAATCTCATAAAGTCATTACTACTAAGAGCTATGGGAATACTTGGCTCAGTAGAGCTGTGACCTTCCGTTAGCCTGGCTACAGTGCTGAAAAGAAACCTGGGGTTGTTCCTATTTTCCTCTATTAATGACGAGTAGTACGCTGCTCTGGCATTACGGAGGCCCTTCCTATATGTTTTAAGACTATCTTGCCAGATAAAACGAGAACTTTCTAATTTGGTGGAACGCCAAATCTTCTCAAGTTTCCGTGATATTTGCTTTAATTTGCGAGTTTCAGTGTTATACCATGGAGCTAACCGTCTTTGTTTTATTGTCTTCTTTGTTAGAGGGGCAACAGAGTCGAGTGTCATTCGCAACGAGCCTGCTGCACTATCAACAAAATGATCAATTTGGGAGGGACTAATAGCATAGGAGTCATCCTTTACTTTGTGATTTGGTAATGAATTAAATGCTAATGGAATCACATCCTTAAATTTAGCTACAGCACTATCAGATAGACATCTTGTATAGAAGGTTTTGCCTACTGGCGTGTGGTTCAGCAATATAAACTCAAAAGTTATCAAACAGTGGTCGGACAGAAAGGGATTCTGTGGGAACACCATTAAATGTTCAATTTCAACACCATAGACCAGAACAAGATCGAGGTGTGGTTAAAACGGTGAGTCGGTTTATGAACACTTTGACAGAAACCAATAGAATCTAAAGAGAGATAAACGCAGTACTAAGGCTATCATTCTCATCGTCCACATGAATATTAAAATCCCCTACAATAACAACTTTGTCCGTTTTTAGCACTAAATTTGACAAAAACTCTGCAAATTCAGATAAGAATTCAGAGTATGGACCAGGTGCTCGGTACACTATAACAAATAGAACTGGCTGCAGTGATTTCCAACTTGTGTGTGAAAGACTAAGAACAAGACTTTCAAATGAGTTATAATTTAGTTTAGGTTTAGAGCTGATTAGTAGACTAGAATCGAAAATAGCTGCAACTCCACCTCCTCGGCCTGTGCCTCGAGGAATGTGAGTATTAATATGACTGGGGGGGGTGGCTTCATTCAGACTAACATATTCTCTAATCTAGTCCTCACTAACAAGTTCCAAGTCATTTCACTTGAGTTACCATTATTATTGTTTGAGTTATCAATTCCAAATTCAATCTAATTGTCAACACAGTAGGCTACTGTATGTTGATGCACCACTTCAAGACAGCTTGATAGATTCCCATGTTTGAGATAGTAGACTGTGCATCAAGAATGTCTCCTGGCCAATGTGCTGCGTAATTCTAAAATATAGGAACTTCTTAATTAATGTCAGTTTAGTCATTCATATTTTATCCTTTATTTTCTTTCCAGAAGCCAGATTTGAGCACACACACACATACATGTAGATTCCTTTAAATGTTAAGGAGAAGATTAAAGATAGAAACTGGATCAGAGAATCACAACTGAATTCATATCTTGCTACATAGTCAGAATCTTATTAACCTGGAGTCCCAGTCTCTGTCACAATAATCATATATGGGATGTTGTAGGCCTATTGGCAGACATCCATTTAAAATGTAGCCATTGCCATTTAAAGAGCCTTTTTCTCCAAGTCCACTGAAGTTTCTCAGCATGCACTCTAAAAAATGGTTGGTCATTCACAAGGCTACTTTTACTTTTATACTTTAAGTAAATTTCCAAGCCTGTACTTTGTTACTTTTACTTGAGTAAAGAAGTTAAATCAGTACTTCCACTTTTACAAGACTATTTTTTAACACAAGTATCTGTACTTCTACTTAAGTACGGGAAGTTAGTACTTTTGCCATCTCTGCTAATCTAAAGAAAACATTATGACACATGGTGATACCTCATAATAGCAGTGATACAAACTGATTACAAACTGATACTGATACAACACCAATCCACTACTATTACCACTGCAACAGTATGTACTAGTACTGAGCATTTGAGCAACTAAATGACAACATAGCTTCACTCCAGATGTAGTGTAGCCAAGAAGTGACCAGTATTACAGAGTGCACCTCTATGATTGGTTTATGCCTTCCCTAAAAAAATGGTATTGTATTGTATTGTATTATATTGCTATTTGGACATGGGTTAATAGGAAAGACAATGAACGCAATGATTAAACAACAATGAACAAAGTGTAATTTAACATATGTTCTTTTTATTTGAGAACAAAGTGCAGAATTTTAAATCCATCAGGAAGTTATTTAGGAAGGAGCAGGTTGGGTTGGCACACACACACACACACACACACACACACACACACACGATTAGATCCATAAGAACCATTTTTACAGTATGCTCAACAGTACTTTTCAAGTATTTTTACACCGTTGTATCTTTCAAAAGACACTATATATATATATATATATATATATATATATATATATATATATATATATATATATGTGTGTGTGTGTGTGTGTGTGTGTCTCACATCTCACTGAATGTTGACTGCTTTTAGCAGCAGGTTGATTGTGGGTGACAATACGGTTGTGGTCATTAATTCCCTCTGCTCCCTTTTAAGGCATAAAAGTACATTTTATTTACATAGTGCTTTACATGGTACTCAAAGATACTTTAAGGTAAAACCAGCACATTTAGCACATAACACAACAGATACAGCAATAAAACCAACACATAAAACAAGCATATTATTAAAACAAAGTGTACAACTTTGTAAAAATGGCGCAACGTCGCCAAATCATTGAGATCTGGGTTGTAGCCTTATGCTACAGACCATGTGTTTGGTCGCTTGTCTTGTGTCTGTCTGTGTGTGTCTGTGTGTCTGTGTGTCTCAGTGTATTGTTTGTAATTGTTTGAATATACATAAAAAAAAAAAAGATTTAATCTAAAAAAAATAATCCTTACGCATTTAATACGTCCACTATTGCCCAGGCTCGATCTCTCCGTTTGATAACAGCCGTATTTCCTTTCTGCATATTATATGCTTCACCTCCTCGTTACTTTCCACTAGAAGCTGCTGCTCATTGGGTGAGTAAATCTGTGATCGATACCGTGGTCTATTTAAGAAAGCCATGAACGTGCACTTATCCCATCTATCTACACCTGGCTGGACATAGCTTCACCTGTTCATCCTGGTTATCTACACCTGGCTGGACATAGCTTCACCTTCTCATCCTGGTTATCTACACCTGGCTGGACATAGCTTCACCCTTCTCATCCTGGTTATCTACACCTGGCTGGACATAGCTTCACCTTCTCATCCTGGTTATCTACACCTGGCTGGACATAGCTTCACCTTCTCATCCTGGTTATCTACACCTGGCTGGACATAGCTTCACCTTTCATCCTGGTTATCTACACCTGGCTGGACATAGCTTCACCTGTTCATCCTGGCTTGGCAAACCTGCAACTGATTAAGCCGCGATGAGCAGTTCACACTAAGTCAATCCTGAATATCTTTATTCTACTTCTGTGCAATAGCCCCCAGGCATTTAGAGTCTCAACCGGCCTATATATCCACTTGTTGGCATGACATGATACATCTTATGTTCTTCAAACATTATGATTGTATTTCATAAACATAACTAAATGGAATGCAATCTCATTCACTTTCCTAGGAAAAAAAAGTTCAGGGCTACCTGTAAAAATTAACTTTTATCGTTCTACAAACTAAGAAACAGTGTACTCATAACTGTGTGAATCCCTAAAGGTAAAGTCTGCACAACAGTCTGAAAAATACTTTAATTGTGCAAAATAAGGTCCATGAAACATTTTGTGCCTCAGTATTAAACTATTTAAAGACTTTACATTCTTTCAAGTGCTCACACAGCAAATTTTCAATATTTACATAAAACCTCTCTATTTTTGGTGCTGTGGATTTGTGTCTTGCCTTTCTGTATCTTCTACAACAAAACACCCGTTAGAGAAGCTGGTCTTATTTCTTTTCTCTACCATCTTCATCCATTTCTTTATCATTCATAAGATAAGAGACAATTTTAATTCAATTTTATTTGTATAGCGCCAAATCACAACAGTTACCTCACAGCGCTTGTCATAAAAGAGCAGGTCTAGGCCGTACTCTGTGATGTTATTTACAGAAACCCAACAAGCCATGTCATATCTAACATGAGGCCAGTTTAAATTTGTGTCTTTAGTTTGGGCACTTTAAAAATTACGATGAATGATATACTTTGGGGGGGGGGGGTATTTGGCAGGTCACAGAACAGGATACACACTCCCATGTCAGTTTGATGGATGACAGAAACTTTGGAGGTCGGAATAAGGAAGATTTTGGTCTAAACTTTTATGTTGAGATGCAACTATTCTTCTTGAGACATTCTGAATCCTCGAAGCAAATGTTGACCCACAGACAGTCTCCCTGCCCTTCAGACAGATAATCCAACCAAATGAGGAGACAAAAATAAGAACATCTGAAGACAGAAAAAAAACCTCTTCTACCTGACTGAATAATATGGGGCTGATATGTCTTCACAATATATACCAAAAAGACAGAGTCGGATCTATGCAACAACATCTGACAGTATTATGTAAATGTCTCCAGCAACTGCCCACTATCTCCTGACCAGTGTCATTTCCAGCTGCTTTATAATCCTCATGGCCTCCTTAACAACCTTGGAATTTTACAATATATTTGCTCCACGCCATTACAAGGCAGAAGAATTCACAGGAAAAATCATATAACCGCAGCAATAATCAGACCTGCTGTCCTCTTCTTAGTTTCAACTTTCATTAATGCCAGCTAAGTTAATGACTAATTACATACAGGATGCAATGTTTCCAACATAACATCTTGTCATGTGATGCCTCGGCACTGTGGGATATTTTTGAATATACAGCTTTTTTGAATAGACAGTTGTATATCTAATAAGTAATTCAATTGATGAGAACATTGAATAACAAATGAATTAGGACAAAGGGGAATTTATATCCTCCTGCGATATAAATTAAGGCTATAGTGATACAACCTGAAGGAACAGAAAACACCCTTCTTTCTGTTCCGGTACTTTTGTGACAAATCAGACAAATCATCATCATTATTAAACACATTCTGAGAGGATTTGAATTGCTATTTTTATTCTCAAATCCTATAATTTTTGAGTTTGGTATTGATCTTCATCTAAATTTCTGCAAGAAAGTGAATATAAGCACATTTCCCAAAAACGTCAAACTA